>CM021109.1:340293875-340521326 GCA_007115665.2 Sequoiadendron giganteum | reverse complement strand
TGCCTAAAACATGTGGTTTCCAGCCTAGGGCATCAAAAAATATTTACCAATCCTCCCCCTACTCCTAAAAACATATTTAACACAAAACCTAACATATCTACACCCATTCCACCAAGTTTAAGGTTGGTTCATTGGTGGAATGGGTAGAACCTCATGATTTTCTATCAAAACCTACCCAAGTGAGGATTTCAAACTGTTTTCAACAAAATTGCTCTAACTTCCTTCAACCCTAAGGAAATAAAATAAATTTAAGTTTAGAAGATAGAAGAATCAATTAAAAATCAATTCCAATGATTCTTAGACCATTACCAGACCATACAGGGCCATACTACTCTGTGTAGCAGCAAAATTAGCCTTTAAAACACATAAAACAATGTATCTTTATTGTTCAAACTTCACAATGCACACCAAAACCTTGTCTTTTCCTCCCCAAGGCCTAGTTAAGCCTTAAAAAACCAAAACCAACTGAAAACAACTGAATTTTGAAATACAACCATTCAACTTCCCCACAAATGCCAAAAAGAAAAAGTTGCTTGACAACTTTGGCAAGTTTTTGCAAGTTTTACAAATCTCACCAACTTGACTCCAAAATGACTCAATACACCTTACAAACATAATAAATGTCCTTTAAGACCTTATTATATGCAAAAATGACTCAACTAAACCAAAATACTAACATTTAGCAACTCTTATCATTAAGACCTATGGTGCTCTACACCAAATATTCATAACAGATTAAGGATTTTGTGCATCTGAATGTTAATGAGGGTTTTGATGTTTTGATAAGATAAAAATGATTCACCCCCCCTCTTATTTGTCTTGTTCATTCAATAGAACTTTCACTCAAATTCACACTAAAGTAGAAAATATGTCAAAAGGGGTCTGATTGTCTAAATGTTGAAGAGATAGGATGAAATGAATCTAGGGGGAGTGCACAAGCCCCCAGGATTCAATATCCTATGAAAAACCATCATAAAGGCAAGGGGACACCTATGAATGTAATGCAACAATACAACACAAAAATACATTGCAAAAACACAATCAAAATGAAAAAAGGAGGGCATGCCAATAATAAACTATCAAGTTTCATTATGTTAGGATCCATACCCAAGGTGTTCATGACTCACAAGCTAACAAAGTCCAATATTTTCTAGGTTAATCATGACCCAAAGGCATGAAGGGCTAGTGAAGTCTGATATTCACCAGATGAGCCTTTGAAACAATGTAGCAAAATGAGAAACACACAAGGACTATTTATGACCAATTTTCACTAGGTGTGAACCCATATCAACCATACCAAGAGTTATAGTCCTAATAAATCTAATAAGGTGCTATAAAAATGATCAAATTCTATGCCAACACATCACTAGGTCTAGTGCATGTGAACAAAGTGAAGTAAAATGTTATGCCAACACATCACTAAGTCTAGTGTGTGTGAACAAAGTGAAGCACATAATGGAATGTATGCCTTACCTTTAAGTAATTTCTAAACACCATGCAATGAGAAATTTCTTTTAAGGTAGACAAATAATAAATTCCATGTGATAAGGTCATGTGATCTTATTTGAAAATCCCTATTCCTATGATATATTTCAAAATGACACATAGAGAAAATAAACACAATGGAAGAATGACACATAGAGAAAACAAACAATTTTTTGGGTCAACATGGAAGAGACCAAAATTTCTCAATTCCTTGCATCATCCCAAAAAAGGAAAAAACAATAAAATAAAGAAAAATGTTTATGCCATAAAGAATAATGGAGATACACATAGATGAATGTTGCAAAAAAATTGGTTTCCTTGTATCCTTGTGCCAATAAAGCAACAAGGGTCCTCCAAAGAAAACTAAAAAACATAAAGACACACTAAGTAACAAAACATATGAGATCACATCATGCGCAAGAAAACATAAAGACACACTAAGTAAAAAAACATATGAGATCACATCATGTGCAAGAAAACATAAATAACACATAAATCAAACACAAAGGAGCACCATACATGCAAGCTGATCTAAAAAAATCATCTAAATCCCAATATTTTTCATCATATATGGAAGGTAGAAAACTAACCCAAAATGGAATACAACAAGTGTCATACTAGGAGCATCACCGTTTTCAACATGTGGTGAATCACTCTCATCAAGAGGATCATCATGGTTTCCCCCATCTAATTCTATAGATTTTGAAAACAATAAAGATAGTTTGTTATGCACTCGTTCATCAATCTTAACATATTCATTCTCATCATCCATATGTATCACCATGGGTGGTCTAATGACAATGTTAGTTGTATGTTCTTGTTTCATTTTTTTTTAGTTGAGTCATGTATGGTTCAATGTCATGTTTTGGTGTAAGTTGTAATTCATTTTTATTTTTTGCATAGGTGTTTTATCATTAGGTAATGTTTTAATGTTTTCACCCAACTGATGAGCAATAAAATGATGTCTATGCCTACTCTCTTTAGCATTTATATTTCTTCTTGTGCATTTTTCAATTTGTGAAGGGGTAAGATATTTTTTCAACCATTGGTATATTTTATTCCCTTAGAGGAGGAATTTAAGGGACCATTGGGGGTTGGGAATCCACTTTCTCCTTAGTTATATAAAAAAAATTCTCTTTTGGTGGCACAAAGGTAATATTTTGATTGTCTCTTGGTCTTTTCCATGAAATTGGTGGAGGAACTCTAGCATAAATGGCTTGTGAACTTGGAAGAAAATTTTATTTAGAAATGGGTTCATCCACAATGGGTGGGAGGAACAACCATAGCCTTATCATTCTCAAGAATATTGATAATGGATAACTTTGTTATGCTCTTTTCCTTAAACTTTTGATATGACCTAAAATATAAATAATCACGAGCCTTAATAGGTTCCATGGATTGAGGCCAATAATAGTCTAATGAGAAGTTTTTATGGGAAGCCAAAGGATTAAACCCACTATGATTCACTATATATATTTGATTTTTAAATGGTAACTTTATACACTTGTGGATTACCAACATAACGACATTTATGGAATGTAGCCATGGATAACCTTTAAGTACCTTCACATGAAATTGGTTTGACATCAGGATGATGGAGAATGATACTGTAACATTGTAAATTATCACCCTTGACAATTTCACACTATGTTTTTCTCCCCCTTAAATTATTGGACCTAATTGGACCCCTAATTTCCTAAAATGCATTTTTGGCATATTTTTAACAATTA
This sequence comes from Sequoiadendron giganteum, assembly GCA_007115665.2. Taxonomy (NCBI): domain Eukaryota; kingdom Viridiplantae; phylum Streptophyta; class Pinopsida; order Cupressales; family Cupressaceae; genus Sequoiadendron; species Sequoiadendron giganteum. The sequence goes on along the minus strand of CM021109.1, from coordinate 340,518,111 downwards.
CTAATAAATCGTAAGTGAAAAAAAAATACATTCATCTAGTACTTTTCCCCTGAGACCTTATTTTTTAGAAAATAGGTTGGGAGAAAGATGCCTTATGGATAAAACATCCCCCCATTTTACTTGGTCAAAATTTTGAATATGTCAGTGTTGACATTTTACCATTTTTAGGTTGCAAATGCCAGCTACCAAGATCTAATTTGTGGGAAATTAAATAAATTCTAATAAATACCTAGTTATTGCATATTCATTTGAAATCTAACAAAGAACTAAGAGAAATAATTATTATCAAGAGCACTATCAATCAAGTCAAGAGTAGAATTTCATATCTTTATTGCAACAATTCAAGATCCAAGCATCATGTCAAATTCTACATGACTTTATGCATGTTCATGTTATCATTGTTTATGAAGCCTAACCCCTTTTTAGGTCTCCAAGCAATTCAAGAAAATCAAGCAAGCAAGATTCAAGACCTTGAGATGATGTGCATGAATTCAATCCTTCAAGGAAGCCATTCAAGGGTGATGAGTTGTAGCACATTTTTTATTCATCATTCTTTCCTATCATTTATCCTTTTATCATTGACATTGCCATTGCGGAATTGGAAACACTAACATGGGGTTTAACTAAGGCAAGCCCCCTAAATGGAACAACCCTTCCTCTCTCTTTTAATGTGTAGGTTGCAGGTTGGGAAGATATTGAAGGAAGCTTGAAGATTCATTTTCCATGGTTTCATTCAAATACCTACATCTTGACAAGCCACATAAACTTGCCTACAAAATTATTCGATAGTAATCTAATAAATTTGCAAGTAGAATCGAGAAGGTAAGATCCAACATCAAACTAATGCAAAAAAGATTTAGAATATGCCAAGAATATTGATGCCTATGGGTGGCTCTATCCTCCTATTCAATCTGTCTCCAAATTTATAGGATAGGTGCAAAAAGCTCTACCTTCCTTAGATCTACTTGTATTTTTTTGTTATAACCTCTCAATTGTCAGAATCTTGCAATTTCATATTAGGGTACACAGTTTAATTAGGTTAATCAAGGAAAATAAATTCCAATTCATATCCAACACCCCCACAAAATGTAGTTCCAAGTCTAATTGACTCACCTATAAGGTTGAAATTCAATCTAATCACCTTGTTGGTCTACATCCTAAATGGCTCTATAGAAAAAGAATATTGATCCCAAGTTCTTAATATTAAACTTAGGATCACCATTTTTCTATGTTTCATTTTGGTGAACCTCACCTATTAACATTATATACCTTCTAAAATTTCACCCTAGATCTAAGTTTTTGCATTGCATTGTTTTGTATTGTTCACTTAGGGTTTCTTTTTTAGATCATAAAAAAGCATAAAAATTCAAAAATATTTCATATCATAATGCATCACAAGTTGCAATAGGGTTAGTTTTAATCATTTAGATTATATCTACATTCAAAATTGTCAAAAATTGTTACACATTTACATTGAGTTACATTGTCTTACATTGAGAAAATTATAGAAAAATACTCAATATCAGACTTATGTGCACATAGATACAACACCTTAAATAGTCTAAAAAAATAATCAGGTTTTTATTTTCCTAAAACCCTATTTAGGATAGGGACACCCTTGGGTGGATTTTTCCTGCTATTCTTGGCTCAACCAAATTTTTATTAGATCTCTATTTTTGTGTCATCGGTTTATTTTTTCTTGCTAGTTATTGATTTAGATTTCTTAATTGCATCCATTTAGGCATCTCTCATAGAACTCAAAAAGTGAAAAATTGCATTGTTTTGTTTCAAAATTATATCAAAATCATCATTTTTTAGATTTTGGCATCTTAGAATCAGTCAATTTTGCATTTTAAACTTGAAAATTGTATTCCAAATTGTCATTTATTGTTCAAACATTTTGAACATTGTTATGCACTTGAATTATCTTATATTGAGAAAATTTTGGAAAAAAAATCACTATTAGACCTATTTGCAAATATACCCAGAAACCCTAAGAAATATTATACACATTCAAAATTTAAATTTCTTAAAACCTTATCTAGGGTATAGATGTCATTGGGAGGCTTGGTCCTGCTACTTTTAGCTCAAACAAATTTTGCTCAGATTTTTGTTTCTATGTTTTTGGTCTACTTCTACTGTCTAAATTTGGTTTCTGAATATTTTTCTATGATTATTTGACCATTTAGTGTTCATCTTGGGTACACTTACTGTTTTAAAAGTCACATGAGTTTCATGACTTGGTGTCTTATTTTCAATACTTTAGTGAGACGTAGTTGTTTACTTATGGAATCCCACACTATTGTTACATCCATTGTGGATCCTGAGTCTTCTAACTCTTTTATGCAAAGTGTTGTCAATACTCAACCTATTTTGGACTCTACCCCTAATGCTACCATACCAATGCCTTTACAATCAACCATTTTTATGGATGTTGAAACTATTGTTTCCCATGTTCCCAAAGAAAAAATGAAAATAATTGGACAAATTGTAGTGACCCTCCTAATGACATTTTTTTTTCTGTTGTTTTGAGTTAGTTGTTAGTTGCTTGAGACTATGTTATTTTGATGCATTATGTCATGGTTTACATGACTAGTTGTGAAACTCTATTGATGATACACTTTACTTTAAGATGCTTCGTTTATTTTCATGAGATAACATTATCATGCTAACATATGATGTTCTCTAATGTTTATGATGGTACTATGAGGTGATTGATTTTAGATGTTATGTCTTACGTCAGTTTGGTGAAGGAGACAGTTTAGTAGTACTCATCTATGAGTGCCCTGCTATGCCATGATTTTTCTTCACGGTGTGTCTTCTATTATATATATATGTTGTTCATTTGACCATGCAGTGTGATGTAGCTTTTAGGTACAGGCAACAACTCCACCTGCTTCATCAGGTCTGAGTGTGTCATGGCCCAATGGAATTCGTTGAAGGGAGATAGTCCTATCCTCTATCATGAACCATTGTTCTGAAAAGAACGAGTATAATTTTTTCACCCATATGTCTTGGTGTCACTCGTTTGTCATATTGTTCGTTGTTGTCTCGTCATGTTTTCTAATATTTGGTTTAGATTATTTAATGATTTAATTAATGGTAATGTTGATTAATGATTAATTGCAATGTTTAAATTTATAAGCCTATTCTAGAATATTGAGAAATTAAATGTGAAATATTAAAATATATTAATTATGAAGGATTAATTAGTTGTAATTGATCCATTTATGCAAGTTTGATATTTTTAAAAATTAAAATAGTCAGTTGTGTTTTAATTGCAAAATATATTTTCTTGATAATTATGTTTGAAAGTTGAACTGGTTGTTTTAATTGCATGCAAGACGAAGAGTTAAATTGTTGTTTGCATTGTAAATTGAGAAAAAGGATATAACATGGGAAAATCATTCATTATTTGATAGCAATTTATTTTCGAAAAGGAAAAAAAAAATGTTGCTTTCACGGGAAAAATATTGCCTATGTATTTTGTTGGGGTTTTAATTGAAAGGCTGAAAATTGATTATTGGAGGGGTGTTCACACCGTGAAATTTTTGTGGACTGGGGTTTTTGCTTCGCCGATTCTCGATTCCGGAAAGCATTTCAGGTTTTCCTCTTTTAGATTTCAAGTTTGTTTTGATAAAAGTTTGTCAAATTCTTGCTGAAATTCTTTGTCTGAGATATTTGTAAAAAAATTGATATTGAAATCCTGCATGCACCAAAAGAAAATGAAAATGTTATTGTTGTTATTGTTGAATCCTGCACACAATAAGAAAACTAAAATGACAATGCTAGATTTTTTTAAAATCGTTGTGAGTAAATAAGAATAGAAAGCGTAGCGGATTTTGTTGTAGATTTATGTAATCTGCTTATACATATGATTGTATTTAGTTTACTCCCGATGCCACTTTCTCATAATCTATAGTTGAAGCTGGCTTATACACCTTTGGCTGTGGGTTTTATTTCAATCTGTTGGTCGTAGTAGATGACAAGTCCTTTTCTACATGTCCTCTTAGAAACTCAAGTAACATAATAGCACCCTGCAGGCGCGCCCCATGGTTATTTTTATCATTGATACTTTAATGTATTTGATACTTGGTTGGATAATTTTTCAATATTTATTTTTATTTCTCTGGCCGTGGTATTGCCTTTGGTGATATCATTTTTTTCTCATAATGACACTGCTAAAATCTTGGTCATTTCTCTGGTTGCTAGAGTGTTGAATGGTCTTTTTTTGCTTGATTCAAAAAATGTATCAGATGGTTTTTATTTTTAGCATTAGTTATGTTTCGGTCTGATTGATAAAATTTTATTGGTTTACGTTTCTATTTAAACTCCACTTGAATTTAATTTGAAACTAGGGGAAACTATGGGCGCAGGTGGAATGTTACTTAGACATTTTCATTTGTATTGCTCAGCGCATGATATCTTACCTAGCCGCACTTGACCACTCACAATCTATTAACTGCTTGTTGTATTTAACCTGGTTGAATATTGTCTTTCTGATTATTTAAGTTTGCCTTAATAGCTAGCAGTTGTGGAGCACATTTTTTATTCATTCAACCCTGTTTCACTTTTCTTTTTGGGTCTGATGTTTGTGTCGGTTGCATATTGAGAATATATCTATCTCTTTTCTCTATGTGCCACCACGTGCTAGCTTCCTTGATCTCACATAATTTTAATTTCTCTTGTTACCTTGTTGTGACTCTAGTCATGTCAGTTTCAGATCAGTTGTTGAGCAAGACAAGCTTACACCACCTTTGTTTTACCATTGCATGCATTTATACTATCTTATTTTCTCTTTTGCTTATACCTTATAGAATTTTCCTTGGCTGCGATTATTATTTGAATCTTTTAGTAAATTTATCTTTTTCAATTTTGTTTTGTTCTCGTTGGAGTGCATGACCGACGGTCTTTGACATATAATTCTGGTTGTTTGGAATACCAACCAGTCTCATAGTTGATTTCATATGGTCTTTGTCTGATGCGTAACAGGGTCGTTGTGTGTTGCATTCTTTTCTCATCTTCTGGACGCATTCGTTTCTTCTAAACCATTCACAAGTCTGCTATAGTTTATACCGTCGCATATTTTTAGGAGTTAGCTTTTGTTTGCATGCGTAATCACTTCCACTTTGGTCGGTTGTACGCTGAACTCACTGTTTAATTTTTTGTTACCATTTGCATGTATAGAATAATCGGTTTCACCTTTTTAAAGTCGTTGTCAAAATTTACTTATCTGTTGTGTTTGAAAACATCTTCCTTGCCATGTGTTATCATACTCATGGTCTATAGATGATAAGTATTCTACCGTGATGTTTCAAGTGTGGTATTTATGACTCAAGAAATTTGAGACTCTTCAGAAAGTGCATTTGAACCAGTCTTGTTAATTAAAACCTTGCCTTAGATGGTTATTCTGCAAGATAATTTCAGTCTTTTATCGAATATTGTTTGCATGCTTAATTGATATCTCCAGTGACTTCCTTACTTTGCATCTTTTGGTGCATATTGTTTGCGTGCGTGATTGACTTATTTGAGTCATTTAGCTGGTGTGTATTATGGTCGTTGTGTTTTTGTGTCACATGCGATTTGCATGTGCTTTTGAATTGTCGACTCAATCTCTTTGCATGATTCAGCTGAGATAGAACTTAACCTTTTTGATGAGATAGAGACAATTCTTAGCAGATTCGTACCTTATTAATAGAATCCTATATTGACATTAAAGCAATTAAAATTTCTATTATATTAGATGGAAATAAGACCTCTTTGTTAGGTACGCTGGTTTTAATTATATGTTTTATCACCGAATGCATGTGAAATGCTAGTAGATTAGATATATGTATATAAAATCATTACTTTATTTATGTTTAGTTCTTATGTGATCATATGAAAGTACAAACAATTATAAATTATTTTTTATGAAATAGACTACTAATTTAAATATGTATGCATTGAATAATTAAAAGGTTTATTAATTTATATTTATATGTATAGTTAAGTTTAAGTGAGAAACTATCTTATTTATTTGCATTATGTGTTTGAGTAATAAGGGTTATTAGCTTGAATATGAATGCACTAGATAAGGTTATACTGAAGAATATTTAATTGTTTATTTGTGATGAATTTTATACACTTGATTAATAGGGTTTTGAATTCTTATTTATATAATGGAAAGAGTTGTGAATTCAAAACATCCTTTATAGATGAACCTATTGTCTATTGTCCAATGAATTTAAAAGTAGTGTGTAAGATATGTATATGATTGGAAATCTTGAAGGAACTTGTTAATTATGATTAATTGGTATCTTTATTTTGGGTCTATTCTTATTTCATACTTTGAAATATATTAGTTAGCTTATCGTCTCCTAGAGGCTTAAGATATTAGTGTTGGTTTGGAATCATGGATAGGGAATCATGGTTAATTTTGTGTCACTTCCATCTTGAAATGTGAGCCATGCACGTGTAGTGTTCATGTGATTTTACTTTCGGATTTTCTTTAAAATTCCATGTTATGGAAATGAGTTTTGTTCATTAAAGACTTGCCATGAATGTTTTACAATGTTATTGAGTTATTTTAATGTCATGGTATGATTTTGACTATGTTGGGTTTATGTGAAATGAATTTTTCTCTTGCATGCATGATGGCTTTGTAAGTCTTGTAATTTTGAGAAGTTGTACCATAGGAGGAGTGGCTTCTATTAGGGGCCGGACCTAGAAGTGGTTGCAGGGGTAACCTCTCGAAAGTGTGTTAACCAAGAGATAATTAAATAATATTTTATGGGTTATGGGTAGAATCTCATATTAATTTAGATAATTTAGCCTCACTCAAGACTCAAGTGCTCGTTTGGGCTTGGGATGAGTGGGAAGGCCTGGAATGGCAAAGATCAACTATCTTGTCCCTTCAAAAGATATGTTGATCCCGCATGAGTGAGAGTGGGGGCTGAGGATCGATTGAGGTTGCCAGAATTTAACCAAGTAAGGGGGATGGTAACCTATGAAGATCCCATTGGGTAATCCATGTCGAGCTTGTGTGATGACATACTTGTCCTTGTACACATGTTAGTTATCTTGTGTTGATTCACTTGTGATTGTGAGTCACCTCTGGGAGTATGTCAGTTATCTTGTCATTGTGATGTCATGTATGTCGACCATATATTGTGTGATGTTTCTTCATGTTGTCTTTTTTTACTTGAGGACCTGTTCTATCTCCTAGCATGAGGGGGTGGGATTTCGAGTTCCACACGGTTGGGAGGAATGTGCCGCATCTTCCATTGGGTCCCCTATAGGTGATTTTGTTCAAGACTTGCTTGTTCTTGGTAGGATCCTGATTGCACATTATTCATGGAGTTGGTACCTTAGATGAGCTCGTGGACTTGGTCATCATCTATTCTGGATCTTATTCTTATTGTGCACACTCATGATGTTTCATTGTGTTGTTACTATTGATGTATCGAGATTTGTCACAATCTCGCTTATTGTAATGTATCTAGACATGACTATTCACATGAATTGATTTACATCTAGTTTTTGATGTGTTACGATGTTTATTTTCTTTAGTAGTGTAGTTGTGGAATACAAGAATGTTCATGTTAGGTTATTATCACATGTTGTTATTAAATGTTTCAAAAAAAAAAATAGTTTGGTTGTTTAGCTTTTGTGACGTGTCGTTTCTCGAGTTCCATGACGGGGGGTTACACAAATACCTAGAAGGACTTCAAGACTATTTGAGCAATGAATCTCTAGTTGGCTTAATAGTTACTATAATGGATAACCTGAGGAAATTAATCAATGATGCTAAAGTATTAGAGGTTTTGTGTAGTCTAACCCATATAGTTGATGCTAAGATACCTACGATGGATAGTTTTACTCTAGATTTGGGATACACTCATAGTCAAGGAGGAAGTCAAATCTCCCTCCCCACATCTATAGCCTCTATTCCCACATACACAAATTCAACTATCACCTCAACGATACAACAAAGCATTGGTATCACTCCAACTTTAGGCCTTTCCACTAGGAATTCTTATGGTTTTGGGTCCTCACAATTACACCTCAAATTTTATCCCCCCTCATAAATTTACAACTTATTAGTCCACCAAGCACAAACACAATCCCACCATATTTACCACATTCCTAAAACATGTAAAGCAATGATTCATTCATTAACCGACTTTTTCAAAATGTAAGCTCACTCCAACAACAAATCTCCATATTGAACCAAAACCAAAATTGACAAGCATTGTAATATGTCAAAATAATCCCATTTTCACTTGAAATTTTGAAAACTCCTATGCCACAAAACATAGAGATACCCTAATTTGACAAGTACAACGGTAAATAAACCCTAACAATCATATATCAACAAATATTGCCTTGTGTATTGACTTCATTTTTGAAGATAAACTCCTAGCTAAACTCTTTCCTAGGTCTTTGAAAGACATGGCTTTGGAATGGTTTTTCATTTTTGAATAAATCAATCCAATATTTCCAAGTAAATATTGGACCTAAAATGACACTAGCTGATTTAGTGTGATGCAAACAAATAAAAAATGAAAAAGGTAATAGACTATATAGGACACTATTAGTTTCTTTACTCACAATTCAATATTAATCTCCTTAATGCAGATGTTCAAAGAGTATTCATTGAAAACTTGCAACCATGCATGAGGGATAAAATCCTATTGATGAAATATCCATCCTTTATACACTTGTGTATGACCTTTTGTGATTATCAGAATTTAGTTAGTCAGTATGAAGAGACATCTTCATCGACTCCTACTAAGAAATTTGAATCCCCTTCACAAAAACTATCAACCATTCAAAAAAGTAAAATAAGAAATTTATCAAGATAAGTACACCTCAAATAACCAACCGTATTCGACCAAAAGTTGCAGCCATAAGTTCAACCCCTTATCAATTTAGATCAAGAGCGAAAATTCACCCAACTATTTGATTCCCTTCATTCAATAATGTTGCAAATTTTAAACAAGAACTTAATCCAATTGCATCCTATTAGACCTATGGACACAACCAAAATTATACCTCCAAGTTTCAATCCAAAATCATTTTGTCAATATCATTGCATAAATGGACATGATACAAAATTATGTATGCATCTTAAACATCAAATCTAAGAACTCATCGATTCTAATCACATCTAGTTAGATAATTTTAATGATCAAGGGAATAATTTTGTAGCCTCACCTAACCAAAACATGCAAATTTTCACAAATCCAATCCCGAACCATTTTTCCAACTTTTGTGCAAGCTTATGATTGTAAGAATGATGATAAAAATTATGACATAAATAATGAAAAGGATGATGGTAAGAGTGATGATAACGATGGTTTACAATATATGGTCACTCTCATAGATTTTCAGCCTCATAAGGGCCAAACCACCTTTTTATCCACTATTTCTTTCACTCATATTGACACATCCATGCATGATCCTATGGTCCTCTCTGTACCACTAGATGCATTAATGAAAAACCTACAACTAGAATACTCATTGATCCCATGTGTGTAGAGAATGTTATCGTCGAGGAATTATTGTATGTGCATGAAATTTATCAATATTCTTATGAAAAATTGAAAGCATGGTTGAAAAATCATGATGGTTTTGCTCACCCTATGATAGGTTCGATCACTCTTCTTAAATTTGGACCCAAACAATTATATGTATCATTCTCCATCATCTAGAAATTGGATCAATTCCATGTGAAGTTAGGATATCCATAGCTATGCTCCATGAATGTTGTCCCATTGGTTATTTATAAGTGCATAAAGTTCCCATTTGAAAACCAGATTTTACAGTGCATCATTGTGGGTTTAATCCTTTGCCTTCCTATGGAAAATTTTCATCAAAATTATTTTGGCCTCAACCTATAGAACCTATTAAGCCTTGTGAGGATTTCTTTTTCAGGTCATACCAAAAAATTTTGGAAAAATGTATAGAAAACTATCCCTTAGAAATTTCTCACCTGAGGATGATAAGTTTATGGTTGTTCCTCTTCCTCCACCAACTGTGGATGAACCCATGCTTGAAGCAAAGACCCTTCCAAGTAGCCAAGTCAAATATTCCAGAGTTCCTCCACCCATATCATATAAAATACAAAGATATAATAATATAATTCCTTTTGTGCCTCTAAAGTTAAGCAAGTGTATATACATCAAGAGATAGTGGTTTCCCAATTCCTGATGATTCCTTCAGTTCCTCCCTTAATGGAATAAAAGAGACCATGGTCAAGAAACCCGCTCCTATCCCATCGCGAATTGAAAAGCGTGCAAGAAGAAAAAACAATGCTAAAGATAATAGGTGTAGATGTTGTGCTATTACTCTTTAGTTGGAAGAAAAGAATAAAATGATACCTAATAATCAAACACATATGCAAAAAAAATAAGAAGAATTACAAAATTTACCAAAACAAGACATGGAACCAAAATAAGAAGTGAAAGAACATACAACTACAATTACAATTAAACCTCCCATGGTGACAAATTTGAATGATGAAGATGAAATTTCTAAAATTGATGAACAAGTGCATAATGAGCTTAATTTTCTAGTTTTAAAGTCTATAAATTTAGATGGGGAAACAATGATGATCCTCCTAATGAGAGTGACCCACCACATGTTGAACTTAGAGATGCTCCTAGTACGAATTTTTTTATAGTCCCTTTTCCTAGTTATCCACCTTTCATATATGATGAGAAAGATTGGGATGCAAATGACCTACTTTAGGTTAGCTTGCATGTGTGGTGCTCCTTCATAGTGTTTGATTATGTGTTCAGTGTGTTTTCTTGCATGTGATGTGATCTTTGGTGTTGTTGTACTTGGGGTCTCTTCACATTTGTGAGTTCTCTTTGGATGATGCTTTTTTCTATGTTGGCACAAGGATCAAAGGAAAGGAATTTGTCATGACATTCTTCTATTTGTATCTCCATTCTTCTATATATTGTAAATATTTTATTTTTGTCTTGTGTTTTCCTTTTGGGAATGATCTAAGGTGTGGAGATATATAGGTCTCTTCCATGTTGACCCAAAAATACTTTTTCTCTCTCTGTGTTTCATTCCTCCATTGTGTTCGTCATTACATGAGTATTTGGTGAATGATGTTAGCTCTAGGATCTATTATATCATTGTATGAAAGATGTATACTAACCTCAAATCTGTCGATCCCTTCTATGTTCATATTTTGTGTTGTTTATTACATTACATTTAGGGGAAAACCTTATCATGACATTGTAAGATGGGAAAAATCAAATAGCATAGATAAAGTGGCAGCCAAACACTTCTAAGCTATTAACCTCATCCAAACAAGAGAATAAAAACAATGCATGAGTAAAATGAAAGCATCAAACTAAAATACTCCCCATTTTTTAAGTTTCTTCACTTCCCTTGTCTCTCCTATTTGGCCTTTTACAATATTTTCCCTTGGATTTGTAGTCTAACTTGTGAAAATACCTGCAAATTGTAAATAGAAAGTTAGAGATAAAATGGCTATTAAATTGAAAATGGAGGAGAAAGGTTGATTTTATATAAAACCTTTCGAATGGACGATTCAGATTAATCTTATAGAAAGGTTCTAGGATAAATGGATGAGGATTCATGAGAGGGAGGTTACAAAATGGATGGTCATGATCGAGTTTCTAGAAAGATACCAAGATCAATGGTTGAAAATTGATGGAACCAGAATATACCATGCATGGAAAAGATATGACACCAACGGCTATGACACCTGATGGCTATGATAGAAATACAAGTAATGAAAAAAATGCAGGCTATGACATGAAATAATGATAGGGGAGATTTGACCAAAATGGAGGGATAAATAATTTATTTTAAATTATATATTCAAAAATAGAGAAGGACAAGTGGAAAATAAATAATTTATTTCAAATTATTTATTTCGAGGAAATGAAAAAGGAGATTTAATTAAATTCATAAATTCAATTAAAGGAGGAGATAAAAATTAAACCTGGATAATTGATTTGGATCAATTATTCAAAAGAGAAGAATGACATATAATTAAATAATTTTGTGAATTATTTAATTATAGAAGAATAAAAAGGTCAAATAATTATTATCTGACTATGGATATAAGACAAATAATTAAATAAATAATTTATTTAATTATTGGAGAAAGGGATATATTAGCGACACAATTAAATAATTATAATTGATTAGGATAGAAATGAGAAGGTGAATCAATTAGAGGAATATGATTGAACATATAATTGAATAATTAAAATTATTCAATTATTGAAAGATGATGACCAAGAAAAAATGACACTCGCAAACTTATGGCATTTTTTAGTGTCTACATTTTGCCCCTCTTTGACATAATGTAGTTCATTGCTTTGTGTCAAATAAATTTGATTATGAGATATGCCCTAGTGTAAAGAGAAAGGGGAAGGATGACCAGGAGGATTGTGGTATGCCCCTTAAGAGGATAGGCAGGTTCAAAGAATACGATTGTGCTCTCGAAATGAAAGATAAGACTAGAGGATGAAGGATAGAAGAAATGTTAGCATGAAGGAGATGGATGTTAGTGTGAAAAGGGGAAAGAAGATAGATAGGAAATGATAAGGGAACCAACTTTCATGCTTACATTTTATATTTATCATCATTGGGCGTCAAAAATGTGACAAACAGTCCACAAACACCACGGTATGACATAGGCCAAAGTGTGAAAGGTGACCATTTGGGAGAGACAAATAATGCCCCAGCTCATACTAGGGACACAATTGTCCCAGTCATTTTGCCAAGACAAACCACAGGCAGAAAATAAAGAAAAGATACCATGATCCATCATTGTCCCTCTAAATCCATTAACAGGACATCCTCGATGAGAATAGTAGCATGATCTAGAACCAATCAATAAGGTAAGACAAATCTAGACCAACAAACTGTTTCCCAATAGTTTTGATAAGATTGTCTGATATGACTGATTAGGTTAACCAATATTTGATAAGATTTACAATAATTAATTGATAAGTGGACAAAGGCTAACCAATTGATTTGATTGATAGTTCCTAGTTTCAGGAAGGACACATTCTGATTAAGGAAAGATTGATTGATTTGATAAAGATTGGTTGACAATGTTTGACAAAGTTGATTGATTGTGCTTGATTTCAGGAAAGACACATCCCAATCAAGGCGAGATTGATTGAAAAATTTGACAAGATTGTTATGACCAAGCAATGTGATGATACCCAATTTCAAGAAGAACACATCCTATTTGAGGCAAAGGGCACATCTGATGAAGTTGACCAAGTGACAAGTGTTGACAAGACACCTAACTACAAGAAGGACATATCCTTCTTAAGGTGAATGATAAGGTTGAAAAAGTCTAGTCCCATGAAGCACACATCCTGATAAAAGACAAGAGATAAGAATAAATGAGACAAATGAAATAATTCCCCATTCTAGCCAAATGACCAGGTTGATGGATGATAATATAATCAATTGATGAAAGATTCCATTCTTTTTTTGTTTTAGTTTGAATGATGATTGCTTCTGGACCAATGACCCGACTTGAAAAACCCTAAAGGACTTGACCTAGGGGGACTTAGGGGCTCATTGACAAATGGCCTTACTTATGTAGTAGTGCATAGAGACCTCATAGTTTGACATGACTTGACTTTGTTTTGTTCAACAAAATACTGAGTCGTGATTTTATTTAGAAAACCTAAAGGGACTGACCTAATGCCTCGGGGGCTCATTTAAGATGAGCCTTGCCTATGTAGCAAACACGCATAGGCAACATAGTTTGACCACTCTAACAAAACTAATTTAGACCCAAACTTAGATTTAGACTCTATTTTTTGGGAGTTTTGAATTTTTTTGATGTTTTTGGATTTTCAGGATTTTATGATTTTTTTGGATTTTGAAATGTTTTTTTTTTTAATGTTTTGATTTATATTTTCCAGGACATTTTATTATTTTTATGGATTTTGTAGGTTTTAAAGGGCTGATACCATGTAATATTTCCCATGAAGATGTAAGCCAAGGAATTTCCCCCAGTCAGGTATAGGACCAATTTACTATGTATGCTAAATGTCGGTGGTTATCAAGCCATGGGAAGGATGACAAAGCTTTATTATGGATGATACCTAAAAGGATCATGGAAAATTCATGTGAAAGATACCCACAATCAACCAAAAAGGCATGCACAAGGATCCAAGGAAAAACATGATCTTGCCCCTAGTCAAGTTGAAAACCAATTGATAGGTGATGATGATGATGATGACAATATTGTTTGATATGGGAAGGACACATCCTGAAGCAACATGAAGATTGGGAAAGACATATCTCATTGATGATGATGTGACTAAAGGATCATGGTCTATAGCAAGGATAGGAACAAATCCAAGGAACATTTTGGATGACACAATAGAGTGCATAGCAAGATTGTATGGATTAGGCTTGTTGCATTTGGAATGACTAACCTTAGGACTAGATGGGATTATGGAGGGAACTTGGATAAGTGAATTAGAATCCTTAGACCAATGACAAGGGAAAACCAAGCCCTGTAATAGGTAAGGAAGGATAATGGATTTATTTTGGTAAAGGATGGGAGACATGAGGATTATTGGCTAAAAGAATTATCATATGATCTCCAAAGACTATTTCACATAGGGATAAGTTTTTTCCTCTAAGATATGGGTTTGGATAAATTATATGAAGGCAATGACATGATATTTCATGGATAGTGTATGACCAAAGGATAGACATGTCAAGAATTTTCCCAAAGCATGATTTATGTCTGTACCCCTTTTCTTATCAAGATCAAGGTAGGTGGGAGACTGGATGGAAACAATATGGATTGAATAGATAGATGGAAATGTTATGAAAAGGGAATGGAAGATGAGACAACTTGCCCCCAAGTGTAATGGTCCACATAGCTAATTTCTCTTACACATGACACCTGTTTTCTAGGTTTTCATCATGGCACTTATCCAAAGTGCCATAAAAATGGTTTTCACTATTTGGACGAATTTATTTCTTTACTATTTTATTTCTTTTTCTCTTTTTTTTTTCTTTTTGATATCACACAAGATGCCTATTCGCTAGGTTTTCATCAGGGTGACAATTTTTTTGATTTTTTATATTGACTTGATGTTTTGTATAATCATTGATTGTTTTGAATCCTTTAATGGATTCTATTCACATTGGGTTCACCAATGTAAGATGGGGTAAAATCAAATAGCATAGATAAAAGTGGCAGCCATAACACAAATCTAAGCTATTAACTTCATCCAAACAAGATAAAACAAACAAATGAGGAATAAATGAAAAATATTCAAATGAAAACACTCCCCATTGAACTTGAATCACTTCTCTTGTCTCTCCTTCTTCTTTTGCAAATATGCCCTTAGATTTGTTGTCTAACTTGTACAAATACTTGTAAATCGTAAGCAAAAAATTTGGAGATAATGATTGCTAACTTAAAAATGGAGGAGAATGGTCTCTTTTATAGACAACCATTCAAATGGGTGGTCAAGATCAATCCTCTATAAGGATTCCAAGATCGATAGATGAGAATGAATGAGACAAAGGTTACGAAATGGATGGTTGAGATCAAGCCTCAAAAAATATGCCAAGATCAATGGTCCAGAATTGATGCACCAAGAATATGCAATTCTTGGAGGAATTATGACAGCTATGATGCCAACATCTATGATGCCTGATGGTTATGACACCCGATGGATATGACAACAATGAAGGAAATGGCAAGAATTAATGACAAGACATCTTTGACCAAAAAGGGGAGGCATAAATGATTTTAAATCATTTATTCAAAAATAGACGAAAAAGACAAGTGGAAAACAAATTATTTATTCAAATTATTTATTTGGAGGAAATGAAAAAGGAGATTTAATTAAATTCATAAATTTAATTAAAGGAGGAGATAGAAATTAGACATGGATAATTGATTTAGATCATTTAGTCAAAAGAGATAAATGACACATAATTAAATAATTTCACCAATTATTGAATTATATAAGAATAAAAGGTCAAATAATAATTATTATTCGACTATGTATATATGGTCGGGCTCGGGGTCAACCCTTATATCATATCAGGGTGCTCCCATTTGTTCCCCTCTCATTACGGCCAGATGCATGAATGCCCAATTTGGTTACTAGAGAGAGGTTGGCCTTCCTCCCTTCCGGTATATCGCATACCCATATAATAATTAAAAATTGCTAGATTGATTTCTGATTATTATATGGGATGGGCGTCTCATCCTGGGGAGCTTCCCCTATATCTATCTATGGGCATCTCAACCTAGGCATGAGGAGCTAGATTCCGAACCTGAGGCCCCTATGTATATAAGGGCATAGCAAACTACTGGGTATTAGTGACATAATTAATTTATTTTAACTGATCAGGGTAGAATAGAAATTAGAAAGTGAATTAATTAAATAATTAAAAATTATTTAATTAATAAAGGAATATGATTAAAAAAAATCAAATAATTAAAGTCAATTTATTACATTAGTGAACCTGACGTGAACCCAACGTGATTATTTAATTATGTGTAATTTATCTCTTTTGAATAAATTATCTAAATCAATTATCCATGTCTAATTTATATCTTACATTGGTGAACCTGACGTCAGGTTCACGTCGGTTTCACCAATGTAAGATGGGGTAAAATAAAATAACATAGATAAAATTGGCATCCATAACACAAATCTAGGCTATTAACCTCATCCAAACAAGAGAAAACAAACAAATGAGGAATAAATGAAAAACATTCAAATGAAAAATCTCCCCATTGAACTTGAATCACTTCTCTTGTCTCTCCTTCTTCTTTTGCAAATATGACCTCAAATTTGTAGTTTAACTTATGCAAATACCTGCAAATCATAAGAAAAAATGTTGGAGACAATGGTTGTTAACTTGAAAAAGGAGGAGAATGGCCTCTTTTATAGACACCCATTCAAACAGACGGTTGAGATCAATCCTCTAGAAGGATTCCAAGATCGATAGATGATAATGAATGAGACATAGGTTACGAAACAGATGGTTGAGATCGAGCCTCCAAAAAGATGCCAAGATCAATGGTCCAAAATTGATGGACCAAGAATATGCCATTCTTGGAGGAATTATGATAGGTATGATGCCAACAACTATGAAACCCGACAACTATGACACTCAACGGCTATGACAACAATGAAGGAAATGACAAGGCATCTTTGACCAAAAAGGGGAGGCATAAATTATTTATTCAAATTAATTATTTGGAGGAAATGAAGAAGGAGATTTAATTAAATTCATAAATTTAATTAAAAGAGGAGATAGAAATTAGACATGGATAATCGATTTAGATCATTTATTCAAAAGAGAGAAATGACACATTATTAAATAATTTTTCCAATTATTTAATTATAAAAGAATAAAAGGTCAAATAATTATTATTATCTGACTATAGACAGGTGATGAAAGATAAATAATTAAATAAATAATGATTTATTTAATTATTGAAGAAAGGGGTATTAGTGACACAATTATTTTATTTTAATTGATCAAGGTAGAATAGAGATTAGAAAGTGAATTAATTAAATAATTAAAAAATTATTTATTTAATAAAGGAATATGATAAAAATTAATCAAGTAATTAAAATTATTTAATTATTCGAAGACGAAGACCAAGAAAAATGACATTTGCAGACTTAGGACATTTTTTAGCATCTACATTTTGCCCCTCTTTGACATAATGCATTTCATCACATTGTGTCAAAGAAATTTAATTCTAAAATATGCCCTAGTGTAAAGAGAAAGGGGAAGGATGACCAAGAGGGTTGTGGTATGCCCCCTCAAGAGGATAGGCAGGTTCAAAGAACACAAATGTGCTCTTGAAATGGATGATAAGACTAGAGGATGAAGGATAGAATAAATGTTAGCATGAAGGAGATGGATTTTAGCATGGAAAAGACAAAGGAGATGGGATGTTAGCATGAAAAGGGGAAAGAAGATAGATAGGAAATGATAAGGGAACCAACTTTCATGCTTACATTTTTATATTTATCATCATTGGGCATCAAAGATGTCACAAATGGACCACAAACACCATGATATGACATAAACCAAGGTGTACAAGGTGATCATTTGGGAGAGACAAGCAGTTGAAAAGAAAGAGCCAAAAGACAAGGAAAGCCCTAGCTCATACTAAGGATCCAATTATCTCAGACTTTTTTTTTAAGACAAACCACAAATAACAAGCAAAGAAAAGAAGCCATGATCCATCACCGTCCTTCTAAATCTGTTAATAGGACATCCTCGAGGAGACTAGTAACATGACCCAGAACCAATAAAAAAGGTAAGATAAATCCAGACCAACAAAGTGTTTGCCAAAGAGACAGTGTTTGCCAATAGTTTTAATAATATTGTTTGATATGATTGATTAGGTTGACCAAGGTGACCAAGATTTGATTTGATAAGTTTGACAAGAATTAATTGATAAGTGGACAAAGGTTGACCAATTGATTTGATTGATTGTGCATGGTTTTAGGAAGGACACAACCTGATTAAGGAAAGATTGATTGGCCAAGGTGATAATATTGATTGATTTGATAAAGTTGACAAGATTGGTGACCACACCTGATTTTAGGAAAGACACATCTTGATTAAGGCAAGATTGATTGACAAGGTTGACAAGATTTATTGTTTGATTGTTTGAAAAATATTAATTGATATGACCAAGTGATGTGAAGATACCCAATTTTAAGAAAAACACATCATGTTTAAGTCAAGAAACACATCTAATAAAGTTGACCAAGTGACAAGTGTTGACAAGACACCTAACTGCAAGGACACATCCTGCTTATGATGAATGACAAGGTTGACAAAGTCTAATCCTAGGAAGGATGCATCTTGATAAAAGACAAGAGAAAAGTTCAAATAAGACAAATAGAATGCCCCATTCTGATATAAGACCAATGACCTGATTGAGTTGGTGATTGGTTTGTTTGAGAGTTGACAAATTGAAAGATTTGTTGGTTATGTTTGTATGTTGATTCATGAATTGGTTCAAATGATGACTATTTTTGGGCCAAGACTACAACCAGACTCGAGAAACCCTAAAGGACTAACCTAGGTGGCCTCGGGGGCTCATTGATTGATGACCTTGCCTACGTTATACACATAGAGACCTCATAGTATGACAAAACTTGACTTTGCCATATTTGACAAAAGACCGAGTCATGATTTTATTTGGACAACCTAAAAGGACTAACCTAATGTCTCAGGGGGCCATTAAAGATGAACCTTGCCTATGTAGAAAATGCACAGAGAAAATGTAGTTCAACCACTCTAACAAAACTCACTTAGACTCTATTTTTGGGTTTTTTGAAACTTTTTGATGTTTTTGGATTTTGAGGATTTTATGATCTTTTTGGATTTTGAAATGTTTTGATTTTTTGGATTTTTTCAAGACATTTTATGATTTTATGGATTTTATAGGTTTTAAAGGGCTGATACCATGTATTATTTCCCATGAAGATATAAGCCCAGGAATTTCCCCCAGTTAGGTATAGGACCAGTCTACTATGTATGAGGAGAAGTGGCAAATGCGACAGGTGGATATGAAAGTGAAGGATGCTAAATGTCAGTGGTTTTTAGGCCATGGGAAGGATGACGAAGCTTAATTGTGGATGAGGAATGGAACTTTATTATGGATGATACCTATATGGATCATGGAAAATGCATGTGAAAGATACCCACAATCAACCAAAAAGGCATGCACGAGGATCCAAGGACAAACATGATCTTTCCCCTAGTCAAGCTGAAAACCAATTGATAGGTGATGATGATGATGATGACAATGTTGTTTGAGATGGGAAGGAAACATCCTGAAATAACATGAGGATCAGGAAATACATATCTCATTGATGATAATGTGACTAAAGGATCAAGGTCTACAACAAGGATAGGAACAAATCCAAGGAACATTTTGGATGATGTGCTAGAGTGCATAGCAAGATTGTGTGGATTAGGCTTGTTGCATTTGGAATGACTAACCTTAAGACTAGATGGGATTATGGAGGGAACTTGGATAAGTGGATTAGAATCCTTAGACCAATGACAAGGGAAAACAAAGCCCAACGATAGGTAAGGAAGGATAATGGATTTATTTTGGTAGAGGATGGGAAACATGAGGATTATTTTCTAAAATAATTATCATATGATCTCCAAAGACTATTTTGAATAGGGATAAGTTTTTTTCTCTAAGATCTAGGTTTTGATAAATTCTATGAAGGAAATAACATGATATTTTATGGATATTGTATGACCAAATGATAGACATGTCAAGAATTTTCCCAAAGCATGATTTATGTTTGTACCCCATTTCTTATAAAGATCAAGGTACATGGGAGAATGGATGGAAATGATATGGATTTGATAGATAGATGGAAATTTTATGAGAAGGGCATGGAAGATGAGACAACTTGACCCCAAGTGTAATGGTCCACATAGATAATTTCTCTTACACATGATGCATTTTTTCCAGGTTTTCATCATGGTACTTATCCAAAGTGCCATAAAGATGGTTTTCACTATTGGATGAAATTTTTCTCTTTACTATTTTGTTTCTTTTTCTCTTTTTTTTTTTTTGATGTCACACAAGATGCCTGTTTGCTAGGTTTTCATCAAGGTGACAATTTTTTTGATTTTTTATATCGACTTGATGTTCTCTATGATCGTTGATTGTTTTGAATCCTTTGATGGTGTTGATGTAGATACTAGTGTCCTGATATGCCAATAGTGACATTTATGGAGTAATTGTCTTGTCAGGATCATAGAACTTGCTTACAAATAATTGATGTCATTGTGATCCTCTCTGATACTAGTTTTGGACTTATTGAAATACACACATCATGATAGAGTTCCATTTGAGTCCTTATGATAAAGAGTTGCTACCAAGATGCGATGGATTCATGAGGTATGCATTTTAGACTTTAGGCATGATGTAGGATAATGATAGATGATGGTAGATGTGGAAGGATTATTTGGATGTTTGGATGTAGCAAATTTTTTTTTCCAAACTTGGGATGGTGGATGATGGAGTTTGAAATTTTGATTGGGATAGTGTTTGGAACCAACACCTTTATATGCCTTGCTTGATGACCATTTTGATTTAATTTTGGATTTGGAATATTTTTTTTTCTTTATCCAATTTTCTTTGGGATCCATTTTAACTTCATTTGTCCACTTATATTTTTGTTTGATTCAATGACCTTTGACATTTGATTTTGAACTTTGGATTTCTAATAATTTTCTTTTTGTTGGTTCCAAATAGAAGGTTTATTTATGTTGGAATGATGGTTTATGGTGTGGATGGAAGGAGTGTTGGCAACAACCTTATGACAAGGACTACGCATGACCCCCATTTCAATGTTTGTATCAGATAAAATTTCCCCCAATATCGAGGAGGTATCACTAACACCATTTGATTTGCTAACTAAAGAATAATCAGACCTAGATGTCTAGGCTTTTCATAAAACTATATTGGTTCTATAATGCCTTGCTCATATAGGCCTAGTCCTTTTCCTTGATACTACATGCTTTAATAGATTATGTTTGCGATGGGGTATTTTTTATTTTGAAAACAAGATGCTAACTCATCATTGTGTATGTGGGAACTGTTGCTCGAAATGTTCTCCTCTGCAAGAAAGTCTGCTTTGACAAAGGTGGATGATCCTAGTTGATAGGATGTTTTGGATTTATCATTTGTCATGATTTTTTCTTCTTGATCATTTGGGATGTCGATTTGATTCGTGGTAGATTATTTATCTTCTTCTTTGACTTGATCCATAGTAGCTTCTTTATGTTCTCCTTTGACTTGATCAATAGTAGCTGCTTTATGCTCTTCTTTGATCTTATCCATATCATTCATTTGATTATCTGTGTCCAAAGGAGGCAAGTGTCTCATTTTAGGAAATGGAGGTGTTTGGAGTTCGGATAGGAGCAACTTCAAATGTTTGATCATGGATGGTATAAAGGTCGATGAGATGCTAATTTTGGATTTCTTGTTCAATGGTAGGATCTTGGTAAAAAATAGGTGTATATTGGACATGGTTGTGAATAGAATCTTGAATAAGGATAGGTGTATTTTGGATGCCATGATTATCTAGGACTTCTTGGATGGACTTAAGGATGGGGTCATGAGATGGAATGCTTCAATATTGATATGAATGTGAAGCTATGATGTCATGATTTGGACTTTCTTTTTGACATGTATCCTCAAGTTTAGGTAATGGAATTTTATTTTGCACAAGGATATAATTTTCTTTGATAGACCCAGGATTTTGACATGGCAATAATGGAGCTTCAATAGGAAGATCTTTTTCGGTATTGGTAGGAAATGAAGGACATGATGGTGAAAAATGGCTAGATGGTGTAGGATCAAAAATGTGATTGGATTTTCTAAGTTTGTTTTCATTTAGGATTCGAACAAGTTCCTTTGCTAGTTGTCCTTGGAGAGCATTAATTAATGTGATTTTATTGGATGGTATTGTAGTTTGGGATGGAGTGGATGGAAATGGGTTAGTGGATGATGGAATAGGATAATATGTGGAGGATTGGAATGGAATAGTGGATGATGGATTATGATAGGATGTGGAGGATTGGAATGGACTAGTGGAAGGTTGGTTTCCCTTGTCAAGGTTAGGATAAGGATGATGAATGGAAATTTGCTGGGGATTAATGGTATGGATTGTGTCAAGTGACTCTTGATAGTGAGGGTAGATGGATGAAGGATTGGAGCTTATGTACTGTTGGTAAGAAGGGTATGTGAGTGGCTGGTATTGATGATTGAGGATTGATTGGTATTCAGCTTGACTATGAAGAAGATTAAGGTAAATTGAAGACATGGTCATGAATTTGGATTAGGATGGATAAGGAAAACTTAGTGAGGACCATACAAAACTTGTGAATTTTGGATGACAATGCAAGGTGCCAATGCCAAATGGATATGAAACTATGCTATTTTTTGTGATTATCAAGGATATAAGGATGCAAAGTGCCAATGTACCTAAGACCAAGATTAAGGAATGGTGGAATGATACTGGACCTATGACCAAAGGATATGATATGCAAGGATGATAATGACCAAATAATTTTTTTTCTTTTGATTTTTGGGATAATATAGGGATGTGGAATGATAATGCAAGGATAATAATGAACTTATGACCAAAGGATATGGCATGCAAATGAAGCTAAATTCTAAATTATGCAATATGGAATGGGACTAAGCTATGTTTTTGTGATTTTTGTGTTTGGATTATAAGGATATGAGGATGCAAGGTGATCATGCAAGGATAACGATGACTTTGAGACCAAAGGATGAAGCTAAATGAAGTTAAATGAAACTAATGGATGAAAAGGATATCAAAGGTGGAATAATTAATGATGAAGGATAATGACAAGGAGACAAAATGATGCTAAATTAATGATCAAGGGTAGTGATGCAACAAAGGTTAAGGTGAAATGAAACTTTTTTTTTCTGTTTTTGAGAGATAAGGATGCAAAGTGATAGTGCAATTTAAGTCTAGGACTAAGGATTGATAGAATGATAATGAAGCTATGGTCAAAGGGTATGATATGAATGATGATACTAAGGATGAAAACCAAGATAATGTAGGTCCAAGATAATTATGGAACTCTCAAATTTTACAAATTTGAGGCGCCCATTTTGAGAATTTTGCTTCTGCATTTTCAGAAGTGCATTTGAGGGGTCAGTTTGAGTGACCCACTTTGGAGAATTAGACTTTGAGGCTTGTTGATTTCCAAGAAGAACCCATTTGCAGACGTATTTGATTGACATATTTGAATGTGTGTGTCAATTTTCAGCTTCCCATGATAGGTTTTTTTAGGGTTTCGAAAAGTGAAGCTGGAGGGTTTTTGCATTGTTCTACTATTTACAGATTGTCAGCTATGCAAAACAGCCTCCTGTTTGAGCTTGGATTTCGCAACCAATTGATTGTCATGTCAAAATGAATGTTGTTCTGTGTTCTCGATACCTAAATGATCTTGGGTATCAGTTTTCAGAGCCTCATGATCTGATTTTCTATTTTTAGCAGATCGAAACCCAAAGCAGTTTGTTCAGTTTCACATTTGCATTCCTGACAGCCTTTTTGAGTGGTCAACTTTGATCGTTAATATCTTTTGATTAATGATGTTTCATGGAAATTCCTTTTGCACATGTGCTCAGGATACTTAAATGAAATTATGTGTTTGATGGAAGCTCGCTAGGAGTTTATTCACTATTTTTTACAAATTGGTAGATGAGTGAGTTTTAATTGTTTCATAATAGCTATTGTTTCAAAAAAGTTCAAGTGAGCAACTTCGTCAATTAATATCTTCCACCTCATGACTTATTTTTCTGAGTCATTTATTGCACTTCTTTCCTAGACTGAATTTCTATGATTTTGCAAGTTTTTATTGCTCTAAGTTGTCGTTTGACTAGTTTCCCAAATTGATTCCTAAGGCAACTTGACCAATTTGCACTATTCTGCAAAAGTGACTGAAAACAGTTTCTAATGGCAACCCACTTTACCATTTCACTTCAAATGCATCCAAAAGTTGTCCTAGGATTATTTGAGTTTGAAATTTGTTTGAAAACACAAAAAAATTAGCCGGGTCCACATGGGAATCAACATGCTTTGCCCAATTATGATGTTGTAATGTTGTAATGTTGCAGTCCCTTCAAGTAGGTTACTTTAAAACATTGTATCTACTTGAAGGTTTTGTTGATGGTGAAAATGACACAAACAACGTTAAAATAGAATATTTCTACTCTATTTCTCCTAAAAAAGAAAGACAACATATAGTAGCCTAACTCCCAAGGTCCTAGTAGTTGGTTCTTAACTATCTAGTGTCACTCAATCGGTCCATGCAACTATAATATTCAAGGGGAATGTGCTGGTAAAAAGGAATACAAGCAATGACTTATTCATCAAGCTATTCTTAATAAAGAAAGGGGGTTTTTAAATAAAAGAAAAAGATAGATCAAAGGGTAAATCAATAAACATAAACAAAACTTATCTAGCACCCAAAAATATATCTTCAACAATGAATGTTTTCCAACAGATCAATAAAAAACCATAGCATGAAACAATTTACAAAATAATCCATACTATTGCATGCATTTAAGGTGCTTACTTTAACATGAAAATTCACATATCACAACTATCTCAAAGATTCCAAAACAACACACTTTCATTCATTGCTAAGATCATAGATCAACAGACTTCAATAAATTACATTCACCGATAATCTAATGATATAATCCTTAAATATGGTTTCTTCTAATGAATTTCATCACATAAGAAACACTCATGCTTTAGCACAATCACTGGCATACAGATAGATTGTAACTCATCAACCTTATCAAGTAAAACTTAATTCTAACACCATATTGCGTAAACTTGTAATTATATTCAACTGTAAATGAAGTAACAATGTATCTCTGTAACAACTATGAAAAATTATATCTCCTAATATCAGGTGGCCAATTCTATTCTCTATTAGCCAACCCTTACAATATGATACCCCAAGGGTATTTATAGATATACAAAAATATGGCGTCCTCTCTAATTTAGGTCATTCCACCTTTTCAGGAATTAAGTCTTCTTGGAAACTCAGATCAATTTTGTCTCTAGTTCCCACTTTGATCACTCAGTTAAACTACAAGAAAAGAAAATAGGAGAGAAGAGAAAACCATGCACCTCAGAAACTACCAGTCCTACATGCAACATGCAAAGAAGAGAAAAAAATCCATGCATGCGAGTTTTGTTCTGCAATGTACTTGTCGTAACTGGAGAAGACTTGTAGTATGTCCAATTCCGGCCCATCAACCTAGCTATCTTCAAACTTAATCATTTCCATTTCTGCTGCAACAAACCCTCTTATATCTTTCAGCTTCATCACCTCCCTCTTTTCTGCCCTTATCTCTTCTTTGATGTCCATTAATCGATCTATCAACAGATCTTCACCATCATCTCCTCTTTTCATAACCTCTTTAAACATTTCATCCCACTTCTCCTTTATTTGGCTTAAAGGTATGCCTTCCTTTACTGGTATATCAAAATTTACTATAACAACAATAATGGCTTCCAACTCCTCAAATTGTTCATTCAGATCCTTAACAGAATATTGAACTTCATTTTTATGTTTATATAGAAAATCTGATCTAAACCAGAGTATGCAAGAAGTCTTTTCCAAGAAATCTTTACTATCTTCGTCAAGTATCGATTGTTCTAGAAGAGTAGTTTTAGGCAATTTATTAACTTCTTTCAATTTCTAACTATATCCTTTGTACTCCTCCTCCTGTTTTTCTAATTTTTAAACGTATTGATTCATTTCCTCTATTAGCTCCTTAGTCATTTTGTGAAGCCCAACACTGTCTTCTAGTACTTCACTTATTTCTTGATTCAATTTATCAACCCACCTATCCAACATCTCTGCCTTGCCCCTTACCTATACCAAGTCATCTACTTCTTTCTTACTCAGTAAAATTGGGGTTTCAATATTGGTAACCTGTTGTGACCTTGGAGCAGACACACTTTTCAAGAAAACATGGAATTGATCTAACTGAGCTTTAAGCTCATCTTTCCTTTGTTTATCCTTCAACATTCTTGACTGGGTTGACGATGCTACCATATCAATTAAATTCATTTTTTGATCTCTGGTAGGTCTCCCCAAATTAACAGTGCCCAACTGATTATCTATCAATTGCATGTCTCCTACATCCTTGTCTATCATGGGTATAGCACATTCCGCCACAATTTCTCCTTTGCCGATTAACCTAGTGGAATGTAGTATCTTGGCCTTCTTCTTAGGCCTTTCTTTCTCAATCTCCTTCATCATATCCTCCCAATTGAGAGGTTGTGAAGGTGTCAATGATCTCTTCTGAAGATCCAATTTCAACCAAGTGGGAGCGCCTGGAGTAACAATCATCATAGTTGAAGAAGAAGAGGCAGTAGTAGAGGGTGGTTGCACATTTACTTGAAGTTGAGAATCAATCCCTTGTTTCTCTGTTGCTCCTATTCCACACTTGTCTATGCAAGATTTTCAGCTTCCTCCCTATGCTTTTGTTCTTGTATTCCCTTATCTACTTCCTCCTTCTTCAACCTTTCTTCTTCTAATCTTCTTTTCTCCAAT
This sequence comes from Sequoiadendron giganteum, assembly GCA_007115665.2. NCBI lineage: Eukaryota > Viridiplantae > Streptophyta > Pinopsida > Cupressales > Cupressaceae > Sequoiadendron > Sequoiadendron giganteum. Next base: position 340,490,943 of record CM021109.1, on the reverse strand, counting down.
TCCTGATCTCTTTCTTCCTCTAATGCCTTAAGCTTTTCTGCATCTTCCTTTTCTTTTTGTTGCTTTTTGATCAGTTCTTTGACATCTGTCTCCTTTTGTACTCATTCTTCTTCCTCTTTCTCTCTATGAGCCTCTTCATCAAGCTTCAACTTAGCCACAAGGACTTCTCTTTCTCTTCAATGTCTCGTCTTTTCTTCCTCAAGATCATGAATCTTCTGTATCAACTCTAATTTATAATTCTCTTCCTTGACCTTGAGCTCATGCTACTTCTCTATTTTATCATCTTTTAGCTTAGCTTCTATGTGTTTCTGCTGAAGTAAGGCATCAACATGTATCTTGGCATCAACCATCTTTTGTTTCTCCATTGCTGCAGCAAGTGATTGAGCCTCGACTGTCTTTCTTGCCTCCTCAAATAATGCCCACTGATCTTCCTATGTCAATATCTACTCAGTATCCTCCTCCAAAGGCATATTTTCTTGCACATCCCTCTCTGACAGAGTCTCATCAGAATCCATTCCCATGTCATGAATCTCTACTTCTACTTCTTTTCCCTTCATGGATTCAACAATATCATGAAGAGTTCCCTTAGGCATCTCTTCACTCTATTGCTTTGCAAGTCAGACTTGAGTAGATGACTCACCTACTGCCAATGTTGGAACTATGAATCCTATTTGAACACCTTCCTGTTGTGCCTTCGGTTCATCTTGAGTAGATGCTTCAAGCTTAATCTCCTCAATGTCTGCTGGGAAGAACTCTAGAGGCTCCTTGAGAGGCATCTTTCTTTTGATTATTTTATATCCTTTCCCCTTTTTAGGAGCTGGTCCTTGAGGAGTTTTGGTTCTTAGAACCACTCATGGAATACTCCTATCCAAGATTGTTCGCCCTATTTTCTTAATGTCAATGGTTTCCTCATAGTCCCAGTCCACCGGATCCAAGCTTTTAGTGCCAATATTTAATGCTTCATATGATGGATCTAATACAACTCCATCATCCACCAATGCATCAGGAATGTCATTTTTGACCCTAAATTCTACCATGAGTGCCACAAGAAACCTCTCATAGTTCCTTTTCCTTAGGTCATACTCATCCTGGAATTCCCTCCAAAAATCCTCTAATAGGTTGAAATGCTTATCAAAAAGCGAAGCCAATAAAGCATTCATCTTCTTCTTGGGATCAAAATACTTCTAAGCAGTGTATAAACCTAACTTTAAATGTATCAACTAATTGCACACTACTTTAGCTCCCACAAGATGTGGGCAACTGTATTCTCCCAATTGCAAGGGAAAATTATGGCAACCAGTTTTATGCTTTAAAGAAAATTGGGCATTAACCCCTAGAGCCTGATAAACAAATTCCATTAACACAATTCTATTGCTGCAACACCTTGGCAATAAGTGTGGATGACCTTCAAATCTATCCAGCCTGAAGTATGTGAACTTGGGGTATTGAATGTACCAACATCCCCATTCTACAATAAAAGCCATGGCCTCTTGACTCAGCCTTTATCCAGCATCTCCATTGATTTGGTTAATGACTACATATAAGAATGCATCATTAACCCTTCTAAACTATGTTTCAAACACCTGTAGGGATAGCTAGTTATAATGATTCCATACTTTCTTCTACCCATCAACTTCTCCCAATATCCCCACTCTATTCAGACCTAGAAAGATACCAACTCTTGTTGCTACATACACAATATAGGAAGTCATAAAAAAGATTTTAGTTTCCCTAATCCTAGTCAATTGATCATGAATGGCATCTGAAACAATCATTGGCCAATCAAACTATTGGGTGCCATTAAAGATTATCTGGATGAAGGGAAACATCCACTCCTTGAAATGAAAGGCATCTCTTTTCCCAAAGGCCCTAGATAACATCATTATTAGGTCCGATACTTCTTTATAAAAATTTTCCCTCTTGGGTTGGTCTGAGAGCTTGGTTAGAGACTTCTTCTCTATTCTTAACCACTTTTTATTCAAATGAGCCTTGTTGGCCTCCTTGTGTTTTCTATATATATCTAGAGCACCTGTCTCATTTAACTGCACCAAGTTCTTTGAATCCGGGACAACAAACATGTGTTGAAACATTTGGGGAGTTATATCAATTATTACATTGTCCTAAGAATCCATGCATTGTCTGGTAGCCAGATTGTAGGCTCTTGCAGTTGTCATCATTAACTCTAGGTAGTGGATTGATAGAGGAAACAAGGTGATGTGAGTCAAGCCGGACTCAACTATTCTTTTAGTTCTTCCTATCATATCTTCAATAAATTTTTCAGCATGTAGCTCCTCAAAATTGTATTGGCCTAGATTGGTGTCAGTTATATAAAACCAATCCAATTCTAATTTGCTTGGAATAGCAACAAAACTCATGTGGTTATACCTCAAGGTATAAGGTAACTATTCTGGCTTGATCTTCTTGGGCTTAGCTGCTGCCTTTGATGTTTTTGTAGGTCAGTTCCTTTGAGAAGCTTCCCTTTATGTTCCTGACATTCTTTAGCTTTTGTGCAACAAAACCTCTAATTAGATACTTCAACAAACATCACAAAACATGCTTTAAAATCATACCTTTCATATATGAATCGTAGGTAGAACCAGGCAAAAAAAAAAACCCTAAAAAAATTCCTTTGAAATACCACCAGGTTCGGAACCAAAACAAGCATTGAGATTCACTAACAAGAAGCAGGACCTGAATCAGGATATGAATGGTAACTGAGATTGGAACCAGAATGGAAACTGATTTGGTTTCTTTTAGATTTTCTAATTTTATATTTAGTTCTGGTTCCGCTCTTGACTAGGTCATCGTTGTTTTCAAATCCTGCTTCATACTATAAGCGGAGTCGGAGACGGGATGGAAAATAGAATTGACACTAATTATAGAAACACGCTCAAAGTCTAAATCAATTCCAATCCTGCCTCCTCCTGTAATGATCATGATGTCACAAATGATTTTAATAGTTTGATAAATAATTTCATGATTCAAAAAGACTTAGGCCATATTAAAACTAAAGGATCTTAAACATAACCTGATAAGACCATCCCTATATGACCATGAGGTGACTGTACTTTTTAGGGCATCATATTTAAATTAAAACATGAACAAGAAATGCATTAAGAAAACCTAAACTAAAAACCCTCGATTTCAAACAACTAGGGCACAAATTTAACCCCTTCTAAACTAACTAGACTGAATGCGTAAACGATTCTAAATAAAAAAGACCATCTACTAAACTGTACTCACTATAAAAACCACATTTAACCTACGTAATTAAAAATTAGGTCACCATGACTCGGTCACGGCTAAAACGTTAAAACGACTGTGTTCAAACAAACTGACAAGAAACAAAACTATAAAAGAAATACAAAAACAAGCAAAACCTAACAAAAACGAAACAAACCAAAACATACAAACTTATAGAGAAAATCACACAAACATTAAACAATCCAAGATGAACAGAAATGGAAAACATGAAAAAAAGAAGAACGAGAATAGCAAACCCTATATCGAACGAAAATAAATAGGCTAACTTCATGAAGCAATCGGTAAGCAATAGTCTCTCCTTCAATTGATTCACTCGCACAAAAGCTTCACTAGAACTCTACTTTGCTCTTTGATTTCTTAATATCAATAATGATAACTACACGTGAATCCCTAATTAAGGCAAAAACTAGCAGTTTCACGCATGCCTGACACCTGTCATTAATGTAATAAATGCAGTAGAGCAGAGTCACAACTGTAGAGGAACTAACACATCACTATTGTGCGACTTCAGTAAAAGTCAACGACAAAAAACCGACGGGAGCAAAATCAGAATGAAAGCTATCTTGGAAACTTGAGTAATTCCCCAACTTGGTTCCCATTTCGGGTCTGGTTCCACCAAAAAAGATAAAAGAAAAACAAAACAACAAAACAAAACAAAAAGACCGACAAAAGAAAACTTAACATAAAAACTTAGTCTAAAACGAAAGACCAAAAAGCGGAGGCAAAGGCGGAATGAATTTTGATTTTCAAACTTTGAGCAAAAACTGACTTAACACCCATTCCAGCTCTGACTCTGATAAAGACAAAACAACAATGAACCAAAAGAAACTATCGGGATGGGAATGAGAACAAGTTTCAAAAGAAGATTCAAAACCTAATTCGGTTCCGGTTTCGGTTCTGACAGAGAAACCAAAGAAAAACAAAGTGTTGGAAAAGTAGACTCCAAACTTTGTTTGAAAACAACTAAGGACAAAAACATAAAGGGGGGCCCATTTTGACCAAGGAAAAAGATGGGGTGGTTATACAAGGCATAACAAATGGTGACTTAGCTGGGAAATTGGTTTACCCATTTTCAAGACACCCAAGAAAAATTTCAGTCACCCAAAAACTACTTGGCTTATGAAACACTTTAACTTGAATAAGATCAGATATAAATAGGATAAGTTTGAGCTAGAATCTCAGATGTATGTGCTCATGAGTTATTTTTGAATATGAGTGTATGCATATATTGTGCATCATTATTTATAGATACTTTCTCTGTTCCTGAACAACTATACCTAAGATTCAATCTACATAGGTTGAGTCCTTTAACTATCGTGCAATAAAATCCTAGGTATTGCTTCACTACTAGACAGGCGTCCATAGCCCCAACGGAGATACCTCTAGTTCTCTCAAAGAATTTCTCTACTATCAGCTAGGCATCCATAGCCCCAATAGAGATACTTGATTACCCACTTGATATTGAGCTTTCCTTTCTTTTCTTTCTTTTCATTCTCTCCTTTTTTTTTACTTTACTTGTGGAAATATTTTAAGCACCTTCCTCAATACTCAGATATAATGAATCTGAAACATGGGTTGAGAACTACAATGGATTTCATGATAGTCTTGGAATTGGATTTTTCACTTGAATCAAAGGGTAGAGCCACTCCAAAAAAAATAGGTATTTACTCATGTAGATGTTTTCCTAATTTTGTGATAGATTTTTTATCACAATTCATGAGATATTCACAATGTATCTTCTATCCTTAATAACTTTTCAAACCCAGATTAGAATGGTCATAAAACATAAGTTTCAGAATGAAATCCTTTTCAATGATGATGATGAAAATACCTAAACCAATTTCTCTCCTAGTACCAGTAGCATACTTTGAATAACAACCCCTTGTCTTGAGATGAACAAAATGAAGATCCCCAAGCAAACAAGACAAACAAAACAAACAAAACAAACAAAAGAACAAACAAAAACACAAAAACTAAAAACTAAAACTAAAACAGAAACTTAATTACATATGATACAGTATAATACATCTTCTTTAAAACATCAGACCTTCTATGCACCAAAATAGTGCTGGAGAAACTAACCATTAACTGGCAATGGAACAGGTTCTCCTGTTAAGGTACTTAAATGAAAAGCATTCTCACCTAGTATCTCAGCCACTTGATAAGGACCTAACCAAATTCTATCAAACTTCTGGTGATCTCCCTTTTTTTCTCTGGCCTTATCCCATAGTAATACAAGATCTCATATCCTAAAAGCTTTTATCTTGGCTCTTTTGTCAAACTAGTGTTTGACGACAGCCTGATGCTTAGAGAATTGCTGCAAAGTAGCATCTCTTTGCTCTTCCATGTTAAGAAAATTAAGTAGTCTAACCTCAATCCTATCATCCTTGGTATAAAACTCCTACATGAACTTAAGAACAGGTATCTATAATTGGATCGGGAAGATTGGATCTTGGCCATAGACGAATTTAAAAGGTGAATTTCCTAGAGCTGCTTTGATTCGGGTTCAATCTGCCCATAAGGAAAATCTCAAGTGGGTGTGCCAGTCCCTAGGATTGTTCTCTAACAACTTTCTTATTACTTCCAACAATTTTTTATTTGTGGAATCAACCACTCCATTTCCCTGAGGGTAGTAATTGGAAGAATACTTCAAAACAATTTTATGTTCATATGCCCATGAAATGAATTCAACAGAATAAAAAGCAAGGCCATTATCACATACCAGAGCAAATGGAACTCCAAACCTGGTTGTGATGTTCTCAGTTGGAAACTTGATGACCACCCCTGTGGTACTATTTTTGCAAGACTGGGCCTCATTCTAGCATGTACAGTAGTCAGTTGTAGTCAAGATAAATTTATGACCTGTAGAAGAATTAGGATTAAATACACCTACAAAATCAAGTGCCCATTGAGAAAATGGCCTTACCTCATATACTTGTTGCAAATCCATTGCAATATTTCTTTCCCTGGATGCAGAAGTTTGTCATACATGACAAGTCCTAACATTTTGATGTGCATCCCGAAATACATAAGGCCAATAATAGCCTAATCTTAGAATCTGATGAGCCAAAGCATCAGTAGATCCATGCCCTATTCCATGCCTTCCATGAAACTTAGAAATAGCATGCTTCGCCTCTTACTGATCCAAACAGCGTAGGTAAATTCCTTGAAAGTTCATCTGGTAGATGAATCCCCCTTTAAGCATGTAATGAGCACTCTTCATCCTCAATTCTCTCCTCTGAGTAGCATTCATTCCTTCTAGACATTTTTTATTGAGGAGGAAGAAAATTAAATATGTATACTAGGGATCCTTAGTAAATGATTGGACAGTGTACTATTGACAAGTAATGTTTTTGTCCACTTCTTCCATTGCTTTTGACAAACCTTGGCCTCAAACGAGCTTCATCGGGTGAATTTCTAAGTCAAATTCTCATAAAATGGCCATCCACTTCCCTCTTTGTTCCCCTAATTCACTTTGCATCAGAAGAGACTTCATAGTTGGATTTGGAACTATGGCCATTACTTGACTTCGAAGTATGTAATGCCTAAACTTCTTTACTACTCGTACCAATGCAAAGGCTTGTTTCTCTAGTGGTGGGTACCTCACTTCTACATTTTTAAATGGAGAGCTCATAAAGGCAATAGGTATCCCCTCCCCCTCTTCTCTTCGTCATGTTAAAATGGTTGCACATGAATAGTCAGAATCAAAAGAATAGATATAAAAAGGTTTAAGATAGTTTGGGCTTGTCAAAATAGGTGCCTCAGATATAGACTATTTAATCTGCAAGAAAGAAGACTTAGCCTCATTACTCCATTCAATTTTTGCATCTTTCTTCATGATTTCATTAAGAGGTTTGACAATCTCCACAAACCCTGTTATAAATTTTCTAACAAAATTGATCCTCCCAAAGAAAGATCTCATTTCTTTCTTCCTACCCAGCCTTGTCAATTTCAAGATGGCCTCAACTCGGTCAGGATCTATAGATATCCCTTCCTCTGATATAATGTGACCTAAGAGTTTCCCTTCAAATACTCCAAACACACAATTCTTTGGATTAAGAGAGACACCATAACATACATTTCTTTAGAACCTTTTCTAGGTCAGCAACATGGTCTTCTCTATTCTTAGAGAAGATGGTTAAATCATCTACATAAATGATTAGACATTTTCCTATCAGATATTTGAAAGCTACATCCATTTCCCTTTGAAAATTAGCTTCAGCATTGATGAGACCAAATGGCATCCTCTTGTAAGAAAATGTGCCCCATTTGGTGGTGAAAGCAGTCTTCATCCTATCCTCATGACTAACTAGGATCTGATTGTATCTAGAATAACCATCCAAGAATGACATCATCTGGGATCCATTAACCTTTTGTAATAATTCATCTAGAGAAGGCAATGGATAATTGTCTTTCTTAGAGGACTTGTTTAGATTCCTAAAATCAACACATAATCTAATCCCACCATTCTTCTTGTGCACAAGAACCAAATTAGCCACCCAGGTAGAATGTCTAACCAAAAAGATTATTCTAGCAGATAAAAGTTATTTCACCTATTTCTGGATCAAGGGTTCAATTAAAGCATTGACCAGGCATTGCTTCTGGTGAAAAGGCTTGGCTTTTGGCTTGAGAGGTATGGTGTGAGTGATCACCGAAGTGTCAAAATTTTTTAACTCATCATAACTCCAAGCAATAGCTTCAATTTTCTTCTCCAATACCTTGACTATCTTGTCCTTAATTTCTTGAGGACAAGTCTTTCCTATAAGAACATTCATCTCCGGGCTTGAGTGAGTCAAATTAATAGATTCATACTTCCCTTCATCACTCTCTATAGGCACCCTTTGACAAGCCCCTGGGTTTGAGTGAAATATCCTATCTAAAGCAACCATTCCTTTCAGAATGCTGTTACTTTTCAAATCCAATATCCCCTCTCGACTCTCTTTCTCAAAATCCCAATCTCCTTGATCCCTTTCAGATTCATCTATTATTTGTCCTTCAAAAAGTTCAGAATTTTCCAACAAGGCCAATATATGTTGATCATCATCAAATACCTGAAAGTGTCAGACATTATCAGGAACAGCTGGGACTGAAATCAACTCAACTTAAAATCTCTTTAGACAGGAATCTTGCATGGGTTCCAAAGTACTAGCAGCAAAAACAAGCACATCTGCAACTTGATTAGCTTCTCTAGGGATCAAATTGATACCAAAAGCATCAAAGTCTTTGATTAAATCCCAAACTATGTTTCTATACACAGCCAACCTTTTTTTATGACATGTATAATTGCTACACACCTACTTTACAATCACCTCAAAATCTCCCATAACTGTGAGAGCAGTAACTTTCTTGTTATGAGCAAACATAAGTCCTCGCGCAAGTGATTCATACTCCACCACATTTTTTGTGCAACCGAATTGAAATCTATAAGAATTAAAGTAAGTCTTCCCTTTTAGGTTAGTTAGCTCAATCCCTACTCCACTTCTTGCTTTAGATTTGGAACCATCAAACTTAAGAGTCCATAATTGGTCTTTGGTTGGGAGCTCTTTCTTTTTAGGGATGATAGGAGATGACTTACTTGAGATGTGTGGCAGCTCAAACTTTTGTTGGTCATCGGAAATTGGTTTGGGGCAAATCTCACTTGAAGATTTTTCAATGCTTTCAACCTGCTCAAAAATCACTTCCTAAACAACCTATTGGGTTAAATTGTAATCCAACTCATTTTTCATCAATGCCTTGGGTATTGGAAAAGTATCTGGGGTAGGTGTATTGAATAGGAATTGGGACAACTCAATTTATTCTTGGATTTTAGAACATAAAACCTGAGTCTTCTCTACTGGTGTGGAACCTTCCTCTTGAGAAAGACTAGCCCTAGTAAGAATGGTAGCATCTTTAACCTTGAAAGAAAACTCATTGATGGGGCTTTGGGGTTCCTCTCGACATATTTGTTGGGGCTGATCTACATGAATTAGAATATCTAGGCAAGATTGACATGTTAACTCTGAATGATTGTGATAATGAATCCTACAACAGTTAGGAAGCAACAAACTACTCAAATCAGGTTCTTCTCCTAAAACCAGCCTATCTTGTTGCAATTTTCTTATTACAACCTACTGGTTGATGGATATCATTGGGTCACCGTGTTCTAAGGGCAATGTATCCTTAGGACTGACTACAGAGGAAGTAAGGACTTCCTCTTGTTTGTAAACTCCTATTTCAGTCTCAAAGTATGCTACTTCATTGGAATCATCATATTCTATAATCATATGCTTGAGTCTTGGTTCACTCTCAATCATTATCTATGTTAGTACTCCCTTCCATGGTAACCACATGTGAGAGAAATCAAAGGAAAAATATCCCCCAATACTTTTCATTAGCTCCCGACTTAGGAGCATACCATATGTTTCTGGGATGTCAGCCACTTGGATATCTATGTAGGTTTGGATCCTTGGATCTGATCCAACCTATACATGCATGTTTTTTAGTTCACCTAGAACATTGACCTCTATTTTATCTAACTAAATCACTTTCTTATTGGTTGGGATAAGACTTAATCCTAACTTCTTACATATTTAAAAGGGCATAACATTTTCCGATGCACCAGAGTCCAATAAACAATTGTGGAAATACTTTCCAAAAATCCTTAAACTTAAAAGAAAAGGTGGGGTATTGGTTTTACCTTTATAAATAGCTGCATTTGTCTCCTTTGTTGGAGTCACTTTACCTTTTCCCTTTAAGCGATTTGCCTCTTCCAAGGCTTTCAATACCACTTCACATTGAGCTGGGCACCACTTCATGTTGTCAAAGAATGACAAGGACATCTTTTGTCTCTGCAATTCTGCAATAAAGTCAAATTTTGAATCATTCCTAACTTGATACTTAGGAAAAGGAGGTAGATTGCCTCTATTCTGAAGGTCAGAAGGTCCCTTTGGTGGTGGTGGATTTTTATCTACATTTTTGTTTGGTTGGACCATGTTGTTTGGGGTGTAGATGTAGTAGATGGGCCCTTATTTTGATTTCTCAGAAAGTGACCTCCTTTGGACTGAAAAGCTTGGGCATCATACACATCATCCTCTAGCTCATTATCTCCTTGCATAGGAAACTGGTATTTCTCTTCAATAGTCTCATAAGTCATAGAAGTAACGACTGACCCATTACCCTTATTGGAATTTCCTATTGGAGGATGGGCATCAACATGTGCAATCTTTACAATCTTCTCAATTTCAGGGAAATTAACCTTAGAATGTGTTGTAGTATCGTGTAGCCTACACCAATTAGACATGAAATTGAGGTTAGCCACATTAGTAGTATGTGGTCTCTCCTCACCTGAATGATAGTTATGGGGAACTTCCCCATTGTTAGGTCTAGTATTCCACTACCTATTGTTGTTATTGAAACTCTGATTATATCCTTTGTTATGATTTTGGTAATTTTGGTTAGAATAATTTTGATTCTAAAAGTTATGATTGTTGTTCTAATTCCCATTCTGATTGGAGTAATTTCCCTGATTGTTGTAACCTCCTCGGTTATGATAATTCTCATTTTGGTTGTGGGGAGGGTTTTTCCTAAGTTGTGCCATGTCATTAGACATTTGAGATAGAGTCTTCTTGAGATTTTCTAACTCACTAGTTAGTTAAACAGTTTGATCATTTTGGACATTCTACACTATGGCTGGGGAATGAACATGAGTTGATCCTCCCACTTGCTGTTGATTTTGAGGTTGTTGGGAAGAATCTTGCATGCCATTGCTGAAAAAGGGCATGGTAGGTGGAGCTTGTAAATCAGACATAGGTCCATATTGGGAGTAAGACATCCATGGGATAGTGTTGTACAATGGTGGGTTAGGCATCTAATAATTCATGGGAGGAAGAGTTGCTCCTAAACCTCCTTATTGGAGGCATATCTGTTGTTGCAGCTTCATGGCCAAATGATAAACTTTAGACAAAGAGTTAATCTCGTCAGGTTGATAAGTCCTACAAGAATAGGCCAATCAGGGGATCAACATCTCTTAAATATGCCTGTATGGCGATATGCTCAGCTACTAAGTAAGGGTCTTGCAACCTATGAAACATTCTTTGGAATCTAGTAATGAACAAAGCTAGTGGCTCATGATGTTCCTTTCTTATGGTGGAAAACTGGTGATACAAGATGGCAGGGTCCACATAAACCCGAAATTGATTAATAAATGCATTTTCTAAATTTGTCCAACCCAGAATAGATCCCCTGGGAAAATTTAAATACTAGTTATATGCCATATCCCCTAAACAATAAGGAAACAATCTACATACAACATCTTGATGAGCAACTTGAACACGTGTGCAAGCATCTTTGAATTTTTGTATATGCTCCTCAACACTTCTTGATTCACCATGTATGTACTTAGGAAAAACCATTTCTGGGTTCTTTGGTAAGTCATGGATTCCTCCTGGAATAGTCCCTAAGGGACAGGTGTTATTCACAAAGTAAGCCATGTGTAGGATTGGTTGAGCATGTGGTGGTGTTGTAGGCTGAATTGGTGGCGACACATGCCTAATTATTGGTGGTGATGTGGATCGAACTGGTGGTGGTGTAGGTGGATTTGGAGGAAATCCAGGTGGAGTGAGTGGTGGTGGAAATGTAGGTATCAATACCCTAAGAGCATGGGGTCTATGTCTAACTGGGGTTTGTAATTCTTGTAATGGTTCAGGATTAGTAGAAGATCTGAGAATCTTTCTGTATTTCTCCGGTGACAAAGACACAATGCAAGCTCGCTTGTTCCTTTAGGCCCTCCTTCTAGCGCTAGATCTGTTGATGGTAAAAATGACACAAACAACGTTAAAATAGAATATTTCTATTCTATTTCTCTTGAAAAAGAAAGACAACATATAGTAGCCTAACTCCTAAGGTCTTGGTAGTTGGTTCTCAACTATCTAGTGTCACTCAATTGGTCCATGCAATTGTAATATTCAAGGGGCCTTTGCTGGTAACAAGGAATACAAGCAATGACTTATTCATCGAGCTATTCTTAAAAAAGAAAGAGGGTTTTTAAATAAAAGAAAAAGATAGATCAGAGAGTAAATTAGTAAACATGAAGAAAACTTATCTAGCATTTGGACATATATCTTCAACCATGAATATTTTCCAACAAATAAAAAAAAACCATAGCATGATACAATTTATAGAATAATCCATACTATTGCATGCATCTAAGGTGCTTATTTTAACATCACAATTCACATATCACAACTATCTCAAAGATTCCAAAAGAACACACTTTCATTCACTGCTAAGATCATAGATCAATAGACTTCAATAAATTCAATTCACCAATAATCTAATGAGATAATCCTTAAATCTAGTTTCTTCTAATGACTTTCATCACATAAGAAACACTCATGCTTCAACATAATCACTGGCATATAGAGAGATTATAACTCATCAACCTTATCAAGTAAAACTTAATTCTAACACCATATTGCGTAAAACCTATAATTATATTCAACTGTAAATGAAGTAACAATGTATTTCTGTAACAACTATGAAAAATTTTATCTCCTAATATCATGTGGCCAATTCTATTCTCTATTAGCTGACCCTTACAATATGATACCCCAAGGGTATTTAAATATATACAAAAATCTGACGTCCTCTCTAATTTAGTTCATTCCACCTTTCCAGGAATTAAGTCTTCTTGGAAACTCAGATCAATTTGATCACTAGTTCCCACTTTGATCACTCAGTTAAACTAGAAGAAAAGAAAATAAGAGAGAAGAGAAAACCATGCACCTCAAAAATTTCTAGTCTTGCATGCAACATGCAAATAAGAGGAAAAAAGCCATGCATGCATGAGGTTTATGCATGCAAGTTTTGTTTTGCAATGTACTCATCATAACTGGAGAAGACTTGTTGTAGTATGTCCAATTTTGGCCCATCAACCCAACTGTCTTCAAACTTAATCCTTTCCAACTCCACTGCAACAAACCCTCTCATATCTTTCAGCTTTGTCAACTCCTTGTTAGTTGCCCTTATCTCTTCTTTGATGTCCATTAATCGATCTATCAACAGATCTTCACCATTATCTCCTCTTTGCATAACCTCTTTAAACCTTTCATCCCAATTCTCCTTTATTTGGCTTAAAGGTAGGCCTTCCTTTACTGGTATATCAATGTTTACTATAACAACAATAATGGCTTCCAACTCCTCAAATTGTTCATTCAGATCCTTAACAGAATCTTGAACTTCATTTTTATGTTTAGATAGAAAATTTGATCTAAACCAGAGTATGCAAGAAGTCTTTTCCAAGAAATCTTTACTATCTTCTTCAAGTATCGACTTTTCTAGAAGAGTAGTTTTAGGTAATTTATTAACTTCTTTCAATTTATGACTGTATCCTTTGTACTCCTCCTATTTTTCTAATGTTTTAACATATTGATTCATTTCCTCTATCAGCTCCTTAGTCATTTTGTGAACCCAAAATCTATCTTCTAGTACTTCACTTATTTCTTGATTCAATTTATCAACCCAGTTATCCAACATCTTCACCTTGCCCCTTACCTATACCAAATCATCTACTTCTTTCTTACTCAACAAAATTGGGGTCTCAATAGTTGTAACCTGTTGTGACTCTGGAGCAGAAACACTTCTCAAGAAAACATGCAACTGATCTAACTAAGCCTTAAGATCATCCTTCCTTTGTTTATCCTTCAACATTCTTTACTTGGTTGACGATGCTACCACATTAATTAAATCATTTATTAATCTCTGGTAGGTCTCTCCTAATTAACAGTTCCCAACTGATAATCTGTCAATTGCATGTCTCCTACATCCTTGTCTATCATGCGTATAGCACATTCCACCATAATTTCTCCTTTGTCGGTTAACCTAGTGGAATGTAGGATCTTAGCATTCTTTTTAGGCCTTTCTTTCTCAATTTCCTTCATCATATCCTCCCAATTGAGAGGTTGTGAAGGGGTCAATGATCTCTTCTGAAGATCCAATTTTAACCAAGTGGGAGAACCTAGAGTAATAGTCATCATAGTTGAAGAAGAAGAGGTAGTAGTAGAGGTTGGTTGCACATTTAGTTGAGGTTGAGAATCAAACCCTTGTTTCTCTTGCTGCTCCTTTTCCACACCTGTCTGTGCAAGATTTTTAGCTTCCTCTCTATCCTTTTGTTCTTGTATTCTCTGATCTTCTTCTAATCTTCTTTTCTCCAATTCTTGATCTCTTTCTTCCTCTAATGCCTTCAACTTTTCTGCATCTTCCTTTTCTTTTTGTTGCTTTTTGATCAGTTCTTCAACATCTTTCTCCTTTTGCACTCGTTCTGCTTCCTCTTTCTCTTTACAAGCCTCTTCATCAAGCTTCAACTTAGCCACAAGAACTTCTCTTTCTCTTCAATGTATTTCCTTTTCTTCCTCAAGATCATGAATCTTATGTATCAACTCTAATTTATCATTCTCTTCCTTGACCTTGAGCTCATGCTCTTTTTGCCTCTACTGCTTCTCTATTTCATTAGCTTTTAGCTTAGCTTCTATGTGTTGCTACTGAAGTAAGGCATCAGCCCGTATCTTGGCATCAGTCGCCTTTTGTTTCTCCATTGCTGCAGCAAGTGCTTGAGCCTCGATAGTATTTTTTCCCTCCTCTAATAATGCCCATTGATCTTCCTGTGTCAATACCTCCTTAGTATCCTCCTCCAAAGGTATATTTTCTTGCACATCCCTCTCTGATAGGGTCTCATCAGAATTTATTCCCATGTCATGAATCTCTACTTATACTTCTTTTCCCTCCATGGATTCAACAATATTATGAAGAGTTCCCTTAGGCATCTCTTCACTCTAGTTCTTTGCATGTGGGACTTGAGTAGATGACTCACCTACTGCCAATGTTGGAACTACAGATCCTATTTGAACACCTTCCTCTTATGCCTCCGGTTCATTTTGAGCAGATGTTTCAAGCTCAATCTCCTCAATGTCTGGTGGGAAGAACTCTAGAGACTCCTTGGGAGGCATATTTCTCTTGATTCTTTTATATCCTTTCCCCTTTTCAGGAGCTGGTCCTTGAGGATTTCTGGTTCTTAGAGCCACCCATTGAATGCTCCTATCCAAGACTATTCACCCTATTTTCTTAATGTCAATGGTTTCCTCACTGTCCCAGTCCACTGGATTCAAGCTTCTAGTGCCAATATTTAATACTTCATATGATGGATCTAATACAACTCCATCATCCACCAATGTGTTAGGAATGCCATTTTTGACCCCAAATTCTACCATGAGTGCCACAAGCAACCTCTCATAGTTCCTTTTCCTTAGGTCATACTCATCTTGCAAATCCCTCCAAAAATCCTCTAATAGGTTGAAATGCTTATAAAATACCAAAGCTAGTAAAGAATTCATCTTCTTCTTGGGATCAAAATACTTTCGAACAGTGTATAAACCTAACTTTAAATGTATCAACTCACTGCACACTACTTTAGCTCCCACAAGATGTGGGCAACTGTATTCTTCCAATTGCAAGGGAAAATTATGGCAACCGGTTTTATGCTTTAAAGAAAATCGGGCATTAACCCCTAGATCCTAATAAACAAATTCCATTAACACAATTCTATTGCTGCAACACCTTGGCAATAAGTGTGGATGACCCTCAAATCCATCTAGCCTGAAGTATGTGAACTTGGGGTATTGAATGTACCGACATCCCCATTCTGCAATAAAAGCCATGGCCTCTTGAATCAACCTGTATCCAACATTTCCATTGAGTTGGTTAGTGACTACATATAAGAATGCATCATTAACCCTTCTAAACTATGTTTTAGACACTTGTAGGGATAGCTGGTTATAATGATTCCATACTTTCTTCTGCGCATCAGCTTCTCCCAACATCCCCACTCTATTCAGACCTGGAAAGATACCAACTCTTGCTACTGCATACACAACATAGGAAGTCATAAAAAAGCTTTTACTTTCCCTAATCCTGGTAAATTGATCATGAATGGCATCTGAAACAATCATCGGCCAATCAAACTATTGGGTGCCATTAAAGATTATCTGGATGAAGGGAAACATCCACTCCTTGAAATGAAAGGCATCTCTCTTCCCAAAGGCCCTAGATAACATCATTATTAGGTCTGATACTTCTTTATAAAAATCATCCCTCTTTGGTTGGTCTGAGAGCTTGGTTAGAGACTTCTTCTCTGTTCTTCACCACTTTTTGTTCAAATGAGCCTTGTTGGCCTCCTTGTGTTTTCTATATATATCTAGACCGCCTGCCTCATTTAACTGCACCAAGTTCTTTGGATTCGGTACACCAAACATGTGTTGAAACATTTGGGGAGTTAGATCAATGATTTCATTGTCCTGAGAATCCATGCATTGTCTGGTAGCCTAATTGTAGGCTCCTGCAGTTGTCATGATTAACTCTAGGCATTGGATTGATAGAGGAAACAAGGTGATGTTAGCCAAGCTAGACTCAACTATTCTTTTAGTTCTTCCTGTCATATCTTCAGTAAATGTTTCAGCATGTAACTCCTCATAATTGTATTGGCCTAGACTGGTGTCAGTTATATCAGACCAATCTGATTCTACTTTACTTGCAATAGCAATAGGACTCCTATGGTTATACATCAAAGTATAAGGTAACTATTCTAGCTTGATCTTCTTGGGCTTAGCTATTTCCTTTAATGTTTCTGTAGGCTAGTTCCTTTGAGCAACTTCCCTTGATGTTCTTGACATTATTTAGCTTTCTTGCAATAAAACCTCTAATTAGATACTTGAACAAACATCACAAAACATGCTTTAAAATCATACCTTTCATATATGAATCGTAGGCAGAACCAGGAAAAAAAAAACACCCTAAACAAATTACTTTGAAATGTCGTAGGGTTCAGAACCAAAACAAGCATTGAGATTACACTAACAAGAAGCGAGACCGGATTTGAGATAGGAATGGTAACCGGGACCAGAACTGGAATGGAAACTAATTTGGTTTCTTTTAGATTTTCCAATTTCATATTCAGTTCTGGTTCCACTTCCGACTAGGTCATCATTGTTTTGAAATCCTTCTTCATACTAAAAGCGGAGTCAGAGACGGGATGGAAAATAGAATTGACACTAATTATAAAAACACGCTCAAAGTCTAAATCGATTTTGATCCCACCTCCACCCATAATGACCTTGATGTCATAAATGATTTTAATAGTTTGATAAATAATTTCATGATTCAAAAAGACTTAGGCCATATTAAAACGAAAGGAGCTTAAACATAACCTGATAAGACCATCCCTATATGACGGTGAGGCGACTATACTTTTTAGGGCATCATATTTAAATTAAAACGCGAACACATAAATGCATTAAGAAAACCTAAACTAAAAACCCTTGATTTCAAACAACTAGGGCACAAATTTAACCCCTTCTAAACTAACCAGACTGAATGCATAAAAGATTCTAAATAAAAACCTTCATCTACTAAACCCTACTCACTGTAGAAACCACATTTAACCTACGTAATTAAAAATTAGGGCACCACAACTCGGTCATGACTAAAACATTAAAACGACCACATCCAAACAAACCGACATGAAACAAAAATATAAAAGCAATACAAAAACAAGCGAAACTTAACAAAAATGAAACAAACCAAAACATACAAACTTACAAAGAAAATCGCACAAACTTTAAACAATCCAAGATGAACAGAAATGGAAAATGCAAAAAAAAGAAAGAACGAGAATGGAAAACCCTACCTCGAATGCAAATAAATAGGCTAACTTCATGAAGTAATCAGTAAGCAATAGTCTCTCCTTCAATCGATTCACTCGCAGAAAAGCTTCACTGCAAATCTACTTTGCTCTTCAATTTCTTAATAACAATAATGATAACTATGCTTTAATCCCTAATCAAGGCAAAAACTAGTAGTTTCACGCATGCCCAAGACCTATCATTAATGCAGTAAGTGTAGTAGAGTGGATTTGCAACTATAGAGGAACTAGCACATCACTGCTATGCGACTTCAGTAAAATTCAATGACAAAAAATTAGTGGGAGCGGAATTGGAATGAAAACTATCTTGGAAACTTGAGTAATTTCCCAGCTGGGTTCCTATTCTCAGTCGGGTTTCGCCAAAAAGGATAAAAGAAAAACAAAATGACAAAACAAAACAAAAAGATCGACAAAAGAAAACTTAACATAAAAACTTAGTCTAAAATGAAAGACCAAAAAGCGGAGGCGAAGGCGGGATGAATTTTGATTTTGAAACTTTGAGAGAAAACTGACTTAACACCCATTCCGGCTCCAACTCCGATAAAGACAAAACAACAATAAAGAAAAAGAAACTTTTGGGATGGGAATGGGAACAAGTTTCAAAAGAAGATTCAAAACTTGATTCGGTTCCTGTTCCGTTTCCAATAGAGAAACCAAAGAAAAACAAAGTGTTGGAAAAGCAAGACTCCAAACCTTGTTTGAAAACAACTAAGGACAAAAACATAAAGGGGGACCCATTTTGACCAAGGAAAAAGATGGGGTGGTTATGCAAGGCATAAAAAATGGCGACTCAGCTGGGAAACTGGTTTACCCATTTTCAGGACACCCAAGAAAAATTTCAGTCAGCCAAAAACTACTTGGCTTATGAAACACTTTAACTTGAATAAGATCAGATATAAATAGGATAAGTTTGAGATGGAATCTCAGATTTATGTGCTCATGAGTTATTTTTGAATATGACTGTGTGCATATATTGTGCATCATTATTTATAGATACTTTCTTTGTTCCTGAACAACTATACCTAATATTCAAGCTACATAGGTTGAGTCCTTTAACTATCATGCAATAAAATCTTGGGTATTGCTCCACTGCCAAACAAGCATCCATAGCCCCGATGGAGATTCCTTTAGTTCTCTCAAAGCATTTCTCTACTACCAGTTAGGCTTCCATAGCCTTGATAGAGATACTTGATTACCCACTTGATATTGAGCTTGCCTTTCTTTTCTTTCTTTTCATTCTCTCTTGTTTTTTTACTTTACTTGTGGAAATCTTTTATGCACCTTCCTCAATACTCAGATATAATGAATTTGAATCATGGGTTGAGAACTACAATGGATTTCATGATAGTCTTGGAGTCAAATTTTTCACTTGAATCAAAAGGTAGAGCCACTCCAAAACAAATAGGTATTTACTCATGTAGATGTTTTCCTAATTTGGTGACAGAGTTTTTATCACAATTCATGAGATATTCACAATGTATCTTCTATCCTTAATAACTTTTCAAACCCAGATTAGAATGGTCATAAAACATAAGTTTCAGAATGAAATCCTTTTCAATGATGATGATGAAAATAACTAAACCAATTTCTCTCCTAGTACTAGTAGCATACTTTGAATAACAACCCCTTGTCTTGAGATGAACAAAAATGAAGATCCCCAAGGAAACAAGACAAACAAAACAAACAAAATAAAGAAAAGAACAAACAAAAACACAAAAACTAAAAACTAAAACTAAAATAGAAACTTAATTAAATATGATACAGTATAATACATCTTCTTTAAAACATCAGACCTTCTATGCAGCAAAATAGTGCTTGATAAACTGACCATTAACTGGCAATGGAACAGGTTCTCCTGTTAAGGTACTTAAATGAAAAGCATTCTTGCCTAGCATCTCAACCACTTGATAAGGACCTAACCAAAGTCTATCAAACTTTTGGTGATCTCCCTTCTTTCCTCTAGCCTTATCCCATAGTAATACAAGATCTCATATCCTAAAATCTTTTATCTTGGCTCTTTTATCAAACCAGTGTTTGACGACAGCCTGATGCTTAGAGAATTGCTGCAAAGCAGCATCTCTTTACTCTTCCATGTTAAGAAAATTAAGTAGTCTAACCTCAATCCTATCATCCTTGGTATAAAACTCCTGCATGAGCTTAAGAATAGGTATCGTTAAATGGATCGAGAAGATTGGATCTTGGCCATAGAATAACTTAAAGGTGAATTTCCTAGAGTTGCTTTGATTTGGGTTCGATCTACCCATAAGGAAAATCTCAACTGGGTGTGCCAGTCCCTAGGATTGTTCTCTAACAAATTTCTTATTACTTCCAAAAAAAAATTATTTGTGGACTCAACCACTCCATTTCCCTGAGGGTTGTAATTGGAAGAATACTTCAAGACAATTTTATGTTCATATGCCCATGAAATGAATTCAGCAAAAGAAAACGAAGGGCCATTATCGCATACCAGAGCAAATGGAACTCCAAACCTGGTTGTGATGTTCTCAATCAAATACTTGATGACCACCCCTATGGTACTATTTTTGCAAGGTTGGGCCTCAGTCCAGCATGTACAATAGTCAGTTGCAGTCAAGTTAAATTTATGACCTGCGAAAGAATTAGGATTAATTACACCTACAAAATCAAGTGCCCATTGAGCAAATGGCCTTACCTCATATACTTGTTGCAAAGGCATTGCATGATTTCTTTCCCTGGGTGTAGAAGTTTGGCATACATGACAAGTCCTGACATGTTGATGTGCATCCCAAAATACATAAGGCCAATAATAGCCTGATCTTAGAATCTGATGAGCCAAAGCATCAGCAGATCCATGCCCTATTCCATGCCTTCCATGAAACTCAGAAATAGCATGCTTGGCCTCTTGCTCATCAAAACATCGTAGGTAAATTCCTTGAAAGTTCATCTAGTAGATGGATCCCCCTTTAAGCTTTTAATGAGCACTCTTCATCCTCAATGCTCTCCTCTGAGTAGCATTTGTTCCTTCTAGACATTTTTTATTGAGGAGGAAGAAAATTAAATCTATATACTAGGGATCCTTAGTAAATGATTGGACCGTGTACTATTGACAGGTAATTTTTTTTTCCACTTCTGCCATCGATTTTGACAAACCTTGGCCTCGAACGAGCTTCATCGGGTGAATTTCTAAGTCAAATTCTTGTAAAATGGCCATCCACTTCCCTCTTTGTTCCCCTAATTCACTTTGCATTATAAGAGACTTCACAGTTGGATCTTGAACTATGGCTATTACTTGACTTCGAAGTATGTAATTCCTGAACTTCTTTACTGCTCATAACAATGCAAAGGCTTGTTTCTCTAGTGGTGGGTACCTCACTTCTTCATTTTTAAATGGAGAGCTCATAAAGGCAATAGGTCTCTCCTCCCCCTCTTCTCTTCGATGTGTTAAAATGGCTACACATGAATGGTCAGAAGCAAAAGAATAGATATAAAAAGGTTTAAGATAGTCTAGGCTTGTCAAAATAGGTGCCTCAGATATAGACTATTTAATTTGCGAGAAAGCAGATTTTGCCTCATTAATCCATTCAATTTTTGCATCTTTCTTCATCATTTGATTAAGAGGTTTGAAAATCTCCACAAACCCTGTTATAAATTTTCTAACAAAATTGCTCCTCCCAAAGAAGGATCTCATTTCTTTCTTGCTGTTTGGCCTTGTCAATTTCAAGATGGCCTCCACTTGGTCAGGATCTATAGATATCCCTTCCTCTGATATAATGTGACCTAAGAGTTTCCCTTCAGATACTCCAAACACATAGTTCTTTGGATTAAGAGAGACACCATAACATACATTTCTTTAGAACCTTTTCTAGGTCAGCAACATGGTCTTCTCTATTCTTAGAGAAGATGGTTAAATCATCTACATAAATGATTATACATTTTCCTATCAGATATTTGAAAGCTACATCCATTGCCCTTTGAAAAGTAGCTCCAGCATTGATGAGACCAAATGGCATCCTCCTCTAAGCAACTGTGCCCCATTTGGTGGTGAAAGTAGTCTCCATCCTATCCTCATGACTAACCAAGACCTGATTGTATCCAAAATAACCATCCAAGAATGGCATCATCTGGGATCCATTAATCTTTTGTAATAATTCATCTAGAGAAGGAAATGGATAATTGTCTTTCTCAGAGGCCTTGTTTAGATTCCTGAAATCAACACATAATATGATCTGACTATTCTTCTTATGCACAGGAACCAAATTAGCCACCCAGGTAGAATGTCTAACCAGAAAGATTATTCTAGCAGATAAATTTTTTTGCACCTCTTTCTGGATCAAGGGTTCAATTAAAGCATTGACCGGGCATTGCTTCTGGTGAGAATACTTGGCTTATGGCTTGAGAGGTTTGGTGTGAGTGATCATTGAAGTGTCAAAAGTTTTTAAATCATCATAACTCCAAGCAATAGCTTCAATGTTCTACTCCAAGACCTTGATTATCTTGTCCTTAATTTCTTGAGGACAAGTCTTTCCTATAAGAACATTCCTCTCTGGGCCTGAGTGAGTCAAACTAACAGATTCATACTTCCCTCCATCACTCTCTATAGGCACCCTTTGACGAGCCCATGGGTCTGAGTCAAATATCCTCTCTAAAGCAATCATTCCTTCTAGAATGTTGTTACTTTTAAAATCCAATATCCCCTCTGGACTCTATTTCTCAGAATCCCAATCTCCCTGATCCCTTTCAAATTCATCTATTATTTGTCCTTCAAAAACTTCAAAATTTTCCAAAAAGGCCAATATATGCTAATCATCATCAAATACTTGCTTTACAATCACCTCAGAATCTCCCATAACTGAGAGAGCAGTAACCTTCTTCTTATGAGCAAACATAAGTCCTCGAGCAAGTGCTTCATACACCGCCACATTGTTTGTGGAACCGAACTGCAATCTATAAGAAGTAAAGTAAGTTTTCCCTTTCGGGTTAGTTAGCTTAATCCCTGCTCCACTTCCTGTTTTAGATTTGGAACCATCAAACTTAAGAGTCCATAATTGGTCTTTGGCTTGGAGCTCTTTCTTTTAGGGATAATAAGAGATGACTTACTTGAGATGTGTGATGGCTTAGACTTTTTCTATTCATCAGAAATTGGTTTGGGGCAAAACTCACTTTAATATTTTTCAATGCTTTTAGTTTGCTCATAAATCACCTCCTAAACAACCTCTTGGGTTAAATTGTAATCCAACTCATTTTTCATCAATGCCTTGGGTATTGGAAAAGTATTTGGGGCATGTGTATTGAATAGGAATTGGGACACCTCAATTTCTTCTTGGATTTTAGAACATAAAACCTAAGTCTTCTCTACTGATGCAGAACCTTCCTCTTGAGAAAGACTAGCCCTAGTAAGAATGGTAGCATCTTTAACCTTGAAATACAACTAATTGATGGGGGTCTGGGGTTCCTCTCGACATATTTGTTGGGGCTGATCTACATGACTTAGAATATCTAGGCATGATTGACACGTTAACTCTGAATGATTGTGATAATGAATCCTACACCAATTAGGAAGCAACAAACTACTCAAATCAGTTTCTTCTCCTAAAACCAGCCTATCTTGTTGCAATTTTCTTATTATAACCTGTTGGTTGATGCATATCATTGGGTCACCGTGTTCTAAGGGAAATGTATCCTTAGGAATGACTACAGAGGAAGTAAGGACTTCCTCTTGTTTGTAAACTCCTATTTCAGTCTCAAAGTATGCTACTTCATTGGAATCATCATATTCTATAATCATATGCTTGAGTCTTGTTTCACTCTCAATCATTATCTGTGTGAGTACTCCCTTCCATGGTAACCACATGTGAGAGAAATCAAAGGAAAAATATCCCCCAATACTTTTCATTAGCTCCCGACTTAGGAGCATACCATATGTTTCTGGGATCTCAGCCACTTGGATATCTATGTAGGTTTGGATCCATGGATCTGATCCAACCTGTACATGCATATTTTTTAGTTCACCTAGAACATTGACCTCTGTTTTATCTAACTAAATCACTTTCTTATTGGTTGGGATAGGACTTAATCCTAACTTCTTACATATTGAAAAGGGCATAACATTTCCCAATGCTCTAGAGTCCAATAAACAATTGTGCAAATTCTTTCCAAAAATCCTTAAACTTAAAAGAAAAGGTGGGGTACTGGTTTTACCTTTATAAATGGCTGCATTTGTCTCCTTTATTGGAGTCACTTTACCTTTTCCCTTTAAGCGATCTGCTTCTTCCAAGGCTTTCAATACCACCTCACGTTGAGCTAGGCACCACTTCATGATGTCAAAGAATGACAAGGACATCTTTTATCTCTACAATTCTACAATAAAGTCAAATTTTGAATCATTCCTAACTTGATACTTAGGAAAAGGAGGCAAATTGCCTCTATTCTGAAGGTTAGAAGGTCCCTTTGGTGGTGGTGGACTTTTATCTACATTTTGGTTTGGTGGGACCATGTTGTTTGGGGGTGCAGATGTAGTAAATGGGCCCTTATTCTGATTTCTCAAAAAGTGACCTCCTTTGGACTGAAAAGCTTGGGCATCATACACATCTTCCTCTGGCTCATTATCTCTTTGCATAGGAAACTGGTATTTCTCTTCAATAGTCTCATAAGTTTTAGCAATACTGACTGGCCCATTATCCTAATTGGAATTTTTTGTTGGAGGATGGGCATCACTTGTGCAATCTTTACAATCTTCTCCATTTTAGGACAATTAACCTCAGAATGTGTTGCAGTATCATGTAGCCTGCACCAATTAGTCATGAAATTGAGGTCATCCACATTAGCAATTTGTGGTCTCTCCTCACCTGACTGATAGTTATGGGGAACTCCCCCATTGTTAGGTCCAGTATTCCACTACCTATTGTTGTTATTGAAACACTAATTATATCCTCTATTCTGATTTTGGTAATTTTGGTTAAAGGAATTTTGATTCTGAAAGTTTTGGTTGGTGTTCTGATTCCCATTCTGATTGGAGTAATTTCCCTAATTGTTGTAACCTCCCTGGTTCTGATAATTCTGATTTTGGTTGTGGGGAGGGTTTTGCCTGAGCTGTGCCATGTCATTAGATGTTTGAGATAGAATCTTCTTGAGAGTTTCTAACTCACTAGTCAGTTGAACAGTTTGTTCATTTTGCACATTCTACACTATGCTTGGGGAATGAACATGGGTTGATCCTCCCACTTGTTATTGTTGATTTTGAGGTTTTTGGGAATAATCTTGCATGCCATTTTCTAAAAAGGGCATGGTAGGTGGAGCTTGTAACTCAGACATAGGTCCATATTCAGAGTAAGACATCCTTGGGATAGTGTTGTACAATGGTGGGTTAGGAATCTGATAATTCATGGGAGGAAGAGCTACTCCTAAACCTCCTGATTGCAGACTTATCTATTGTTGCAACTTGATGGCCAGATGATAAACTTTATACAAAGAGTTAATCTCATTAGGTTGATAATTCCTTTGTAAGAATAGGCCAATCAAGGAATCAACAACTCTTAAATATGCCTATATGGCAATATTCTCAGCTACTAAGTAAGGGTCTTGCAACCTATGAAACATTATTTGGAATCTAGTATTGAACAAAGGTAGTGGCTCATGATGTTCCTTTCTTATGGTGGAAAACTGGTGATACAAGATGGCAGGGTCCACATAAACCCAAAATTGATTAATAAATGCATTTTCTAAATCTATCCAACCCATAATAGATCCCCAGGGCAGATTTAAACACCAGTTATATGCCATATCCCTAAGCAATAAGGAAATAATCTACATACCACATCCTGATGAGCAACTTGAGATCATGTGCAAGCATCTTTGAATGCTTTTATATGCTCCTCAGCACTTCTCGATTCACCATGTATGTACTTAGGACAAAAAAATTTTGGGTTCTTTGGTAAGTCATGGATTCCTCCTAGAATAGTCCCTACGGATAGGGGTTATTCACAAAGTAAGCCATGGGTAGGATTGGTTGAGAACGTGGTGGTGATGTAGGCCAAATTCATGGTGACATAAACCTAATTAGTGGTGGTGATGTGGGTCGAATTGGTGGTGGTGTAGGTGGATTAGGAGGAAATCTAGGTGGAGTGAGTGGGGGTGGCGATGTAGGTATCAATACCCTATGAGCATGGGGTCTAGGTCTAACCGAGGTTTACAATTCTTGTAATGGTTCAGGATTAGTAGAAGATCTAAGAATCCTTCCGTATTTCTCTGATGAGAAAGACACACTGCAATCTAGCTTGTTCCTTCAGGCCCTCCTTCTAGTGCCAGATCTGTTGATGGTGAAAATGATAGAAACAATGATAAAACAAAATATTTCTACTCTATTTCTCCTGAAAAAGAAAGACAACATATAGTAGCCTAACTCCCAAGGTCCTGGTAGTTGGTTCTCCACTATCTGGTGTCACTCAATCAGTCCATGCAACTATAATATTCAAGGGGCCTGTGCTGGTAACAAGGAATACAAGCAATGACTTATTCATCGAGCTATTCTTAATAAAGAAAGAGGGTTTTTAAATAAAAGAAAAAGATAGATCAGAGGGTAAATCAGTAAACATGAACAAAAATTATCTAGTATCCGGACATATATCTTCAACAATGAATGTTTTCCAATAGATGAAAAAAAAACCATAGCATGATACAATTTACAAAATAATCCATACTATTGCATGCATCGAAGGTGCTTATTTTAACATGACAATTTGCATATCACAACTATCTCAAAAATTCCAAAAGACCACACTTTCTTTCATTGCTAGGATCATAGATCAACAAAATTCAATACATTCAATTCACCGATAATCTAACGAGATAATCCTTAAATTTGGTTTCTTCTAATGAATTTCATCACATAAGAAACACTCATGCTTCAGCACAATCATTGGCATACAGATAGATTATAACTCATCAACCTTATCAAGTAAAACTTAATTCTAACACCATATTGCGTAAAACTTGTAATTATATTCAACTATAAATGAAGTAAAATGTATCTTTGTAACAACTATGAAAAATTCTATCTCCTAATATTAGGTGGCCAATTCTATTCTCTATTAGCCGACCCTTACAATATGATACCCCAAAGGTATTTATAGATATACAATAATCTGACGTCCTCTCTAATTTAGGTCATTCCACCTTTTCAGGAATTAAGTCTTCTTGGAAACTCGGATCAATTTGGTCTCTATTTCCTTCTTTGATCACTCAGTTAAACTAGAAGAAAAGGAAATAGTTGAGAAGAGAAAACCATGCACCTCAAAAACTGCCAGTCCTGCATGCAACATGCAAAGAAGAGAAAAAAAGCCATGCATGTATGAGGTTTATGCATGTGATTTTTGTTCTGTAATGTACTAGTCGTAACTAGAGAAGATTTGTTGTAGTATGTCCAATTCCGGCCCATCAACCTAGCTATCTTCAAACTTAATCCTTTCCAACTCCGCTACAACAAACCCTCTCATATCTTTTAGCTTCATCAACTCCCTCTTAGCTGCCCTTATCTCTTCTTTGATGTCCATTAATCGATCTATCAGCATATCTTCATCATCATCTCCTCTTTTCATTACCTCTTTAAACCTTTCATCGCACTTCTCCTTTATTTGGCTTAAAGGTAGGCCTTCCTTTACTGGTATATCAATGTTTACTATAACAGTAATAATGGCTTCCAACTCCTCAAATTGTTCATTCAGATCCTTAATAGAATCTTGGACTTCATTTTTATTTTTATATAGAAAATCTGATCTAAACCGGAGTATGCAAGAAGTCTTTCCAAGAAATCTTTACTATCTTCTTCAAGTATCGACTGTTCTAGAAGAGTAGTTTTAGGCAATTTATTAACTTGTTTCAATTTCTGACTGTATCCTTTGTACTCCTCTTGTTTTTCTAATGTTTTAACATATTGATTCATTTCCTCTATCAGCTCCTTAGTCATTTTGTGAACCCCAAAACTATCTTCTAGTACTTCACTTATTTCTTGATTCAATTAATGAACCCACCTATCCAACATCTCCGCCTTGCCCCTTACCTATACCAAATCATCTACTTCTTTCTTACTCAGCAAAATTGGGGTCTCAATAGTGGTAAGCTATTGTGACCTTGGAGCAAAAACACTTTTCAAGAAAACATGCAACTGATCTAACTGAGCCTTAAGATCATCCTTCCTTTGTTTATCCTTCAGCATTCTTGACTTGGTTGACGATGCTACCACATCAATTAAATTCATTTATTGATCTCTAGTAGGTCTCCCCAAATTAACAGTGCCCAACTGATAATCTGTCAATTGCATGTCTCCTACATCCTTGTCTATCATGGGTAAAGCACATTCCGCCACAATTTCTCCTTTGTCAGTTAACCTAGTGGAATGTAGGATCTTGGCCTTCTTTTTAGGCCTTTCTTTCTCAATTTCCTTCATCATATCCTCCCAATTGAGAGGTTGTGAAGGTGTTAATGAACTCTTCTGAAGATCCAATTTTAGCCAAGTGGGAGCACCTATAGTAACAGTCATCATAGTTGGAGAAGAAGAGGCAGCAGTAGAGGTTGGTTGCACATTTACTTGAGGTTGAGAATCAACCCCTTGTTTCTCTTGTTGCTCCTATTCCACACTTGTCTGTGTAAGCTTTTAAGCTTCCTCCCTATCCTTTTGTTCGTGTATTCTCTTATCTTCTTCCTCTTTCTTCAACCTTTCTTTTTATAATCTTGTTTTCTCCAATTCCTAATCTCTTTCTTCCTCTAATTCCTTAAGCTTTTCTATATCTTCTTTTTCTTTTTGTTGCTTTTTTATCAATTCTTCGGCATCTTTTTCCTTTTGCACTCATTTTGCTTCCTCTTTCTATCTATGAGCCTCTTCAACAAGCTTCAAATTAGCCACAAGGACTTCTCTTTCTCTTCGATGTCTTACCCTTTCTTCCTCAAGATCATGGATCTTCTTTATCAACTCTAATTTATCATTCTCTTCCTTGACCTTGAGCTCATGCTCTTTTTGCCTCAATTGCTTCTCTATTTCATCAGATTTTAGCTTAGCTTCTATGTGTTGTTGCTGAAGTAAGGCATTAGCGTGTATCTTGGGATCAACTGGCTTTTGTTTCTCCATTTCTGCAGTAAGTGTGTGAGCCTCGACAGTCTTTCTTGCCTCCTCTAATAATGCACATTGATCTTCCTGTGTCAATACCTGCTCAGTGTCCTCCTCCAAAGGAATATTTTCTTGCACATCCCTCTCTTGAAGAGTCACATCAGAATCTGTTCCCACATCATGAATCTCTACTTCTATTTCTTTTCCCTTCATGGATTCAGCAATATCATAAAGAGTTCCCTTAGGCATCTCTTCACTCTACTGCTTTGCATGTGGGACTTGAGTAGATGACTCACCTATTTCCAATGTTGGAACTATGGATCCTATTTGAACACCTTCCTCTATTGCCTCTGATTCATCTTGAGTAGATGCTTCAAGCTCAATCTCCTCAATGTCTGGTGGGAAGAACTCTAGAGGTTCCTTAGGAGGCATCTTTCTATTGATTCTTTTATATCCTTTCCCCTTTTCAGGAGTTGGTCTTTGAGGAGTTCTGATTCTTAGAACCACCCATTGAATGCTCCTATCCAAGACTGTTCACCCTATTTGCTTAATGTCAATGTTTTCCTCACTATCCCAGTCCACCGGATCCAAGCTTTTAGTGCCCATATTTAATGTTTCATATGATGGATCTAATCCAACCAGCCTGAAGTATGTGAACTAGGGGTATTGAATGTACCAACATCCCCATTCTGCAATAAATGCCATGGCCTCTTGACTCAGCCTCTATCCAACATCTGCATTGAGCTAGTTAATGACTACATATAAGAATGCATCATTAACCCTTCTAAACTATGTTTTAGACACTTGTAGGGATAGCTAGTAATAATGATTCCATACTTTCTTCTGCCCATTAGCTTCTCCCAATATCCCCACTCTATTTAGACCTGGAAAGATACCAACTCTTGCTGCTGCATACACAACATAGGAAGTCATAAAAAATCTTTTAGTTTTCCTAATCCTGGTCAATTAATCATGAATGGCATCTGAAACAATCATTGGCCAATCAAACTGTTGGGTGCCATTAAAGATTATCTGTATGAAGGGAAACATCCACTCCTTGAAATGAAAGGCATCTCTCTTCCCAAAGGCCCTAGATAACATCATTATTAGGTCTGATACTTCTTTATAAAAATCTGCCCTCTTGGGTTGGTCTGAGATCTTGGTTAGAGAATTCTTCTCTATTCTTAACCACCTTTTGTTCAAATGAGCCTTGTTGGCCTCCTTGTGTTTTCTATATATATCTAGAGTACCTGCCTCATTTAATTGCACCAATTTCTTTCGATCTGGGACACCAAACATGTGTTGAAGCATTTGGGGAGTTAGATCAATGATTACATTGTCTGGTAGCTAGATTGTAGGTTCCTGTAGCTGTCATGATTAACTCGGAGCATTGGATTGATAGAGGAAAAAAGGTGATGTGAGCCAAGCCGAACTCATCTATTCTTTTAGTTCTTCCTGTCATATCTTTAGTAAATGTTTCAGCATGTAACTCCTCAAAATTGTATTGGCACAGATTGGTGTCAGTTATATCAGACCAATCTGATTCTACTTTGCTTGCAATAGCAACAGGACTCCTGTGGTTATGCATCAAGGTATAAGGTAATTGTTTTGGCTTGATCTTCTTGGGCTTAGCTACTACCTTTGGTATTTTTGCAGGCTGGTTCCTTTGAGCAGCTTCCCTTGATGTTCCTGACATTCTTTAGCTTTCCTACAAAAAAACCTCTAATTAGATCCTTGAACAAACATCACAAAACATGCTTTAAAATCATACCTTTCATATATGAATCATAGGTGGAACCAGGCAAAAAAAAAAACCCTAAACAAATTCCTTTGAAATACCGCCGGGTTCAAAACCAAAAAAAGCATTGAGATTACACTAACAAGAAGTGAGACCGGAGTCGAGACAAGAATGGTAACTGGGACCAGAACCGGAATGGAAACTAATTTGGTTTCTTTTAGATTTTCTAATTTCATATTTAGTTTTGGTTCGGCTCCCGACTAGGTCATCATTGTTTTGAAGGCCTGCTTCATACTATATGTGGAGTCGAAGATGGGATGGAAAATAGAATTAACACTAATTATAAGAACACACTCAAAATCTAAATCAATTTCGATCCCACCTCCGCCCATAATGACCATGACGTCATAAATGATTTGAACAGTTTGATAAATAATTTCATGATTCAAAAAGACTTAGGCCATATTAAAATGAAGGGAGCTTAAACATAACTTGATAAGACCATCCCTATATGACCATGAGGCGACTATAATTTTTAGGGCATCATATTTAAATTAAAACGTGAACACAGAAATGCATTAAGAAACCCTAAACTAAGAACCCTCGATTCCAAACAACTAGGGCACTAATTTAACCCCTTCTAAACTAACCAGATTGAATGCATAAAAGATTCTAAATAAAAATAAATAAAAAATACCATCTAATAAACCCTACTCACTGTAGAAACTGCATTTAACCTATGTAATAAAAAATTAGTGAACCATGACTCGGTCACGGCTAAAACGTGAAAACGACCGCATCCAAACAAACCGACAAGAAAAAAAACTATAAAAGTAATACAAAACAAGAAAAACCTAAGAAAAATGAAACAAACCAAAACATACAAACTTATAGAGAAAATCACACAAACTTTAAACAATCCAAGATGAACAGAAAAGAAAAACACGAAAAAAAAGAAGAACGAGAATAAAAAACCCTACCTGGAATGCAAATAAATAGGCTAACTTCATGAAGAAATCGGTAAGCAACAGTCTCTCCTTCAATTGATTCACTCGCACAAAAGCTTCACTGCAACTCTACTTTGCTCTTCGATTTCTTATTAACAATAATGATATCTATGCGTTAATCCTTAATTAAAGCAAAAACTAGCAGTTTCACGAATGCTCGACACTTGTCATTAATTCAATAAATGTAATAGAGTGGAGTCGGAACTGTAGAGGAACTAGCACGTCACTGCTATGTGACTTCAGTAAAATTCAACGACAAAAGACCGGCGGGAGCAGAATCGGAATGAAAACTGTCTTGGAAACTTGAGTAATTTCCCAACTTGGTTCCCGTTCCGGGTCCGGTTGCGCCAAAAAAGATAAAAGCAAAAAGACTTAGGCCATATTAGGATGAAAGGAGCTTAAACATAACATGATAAGACCATCCCTATATGACCGTGAGGTGACTATACTTTTTAGGGCATCATATTTAAATTAAAATGCGAACACATAAATGCATTAAGAAAACCTAAACTAAAAACCCTCGATTTCAAACAACTAGGGCACAAATTTAACCCCTTCTAAACTAACCAAACTGAATGCATAAAAGATTCTAAATAAAAACTACCATCTACTAAACCCTACTCACTGTAGAAACCACATTTAACCTACGTAATTAAAAATTAGGGCACCACGACTCGGTCACGAATAAAACATGAAAACAACCACATCCAAACAAACCGACACGAAACAAAAATATAAAAGCAATACAAAAACAAGCGAAACTTAACAAAAATGAAACAAACCAAAACATACAAACTTACAGAGAAAATCGCACAAACTTTAAACAATCCAAGATGAATAGAAATGGAAAATGCAAAAAAAAAAAAGAACGAGAATAGAAAAACCTACCTCGAACACAAATAAATAGGCTAACTTCATGAAGTAATCGGTAAGCAACAGTCTCTCCTTCAATCGATTCACTCGCAAAAAAGCTTCACTGCAAATCTACTTTGCTCTTCGATTTCTTAATAACGATAATGATAACTATGCTTTAATCCCTAATCAAGGCAAAAACTAGTAGTTTCACGCATGCCCAAGACCTATCATTAATGCAGTAAGTGTAGTAGAGTGGATTCACAACTGTAGAGGAACTAGCACATCACTGCTATGCGACTTCAGTAAAATTCAATGACAAAAAATTAGTGGGAGCGGAATCGGAATGAAAACTAGAAACTTGAGTAATTTCCGAACTTGGTTCTCGTTCTGGGTCCGGTTCCACCAAAAAAGATAAAAGAAAAACAAATTGACAAAAAAAACAAAAAGACCGATAGAAGAAAACTTAACCTAAAAACTTAGTCTAAAACGAAAGACCAAAAAAGCGAAGGTGGAGGTGGGATGAATTTTGATTTTGAAACTTTGAGCGAAAATTGACTTAACACCCATTCCGGCTTTGACTCCGATAAAGACAAAACAACAATAAAGGGAAAGAATCTTTTGAGATGGGAATGGGAACAAGTTTCAAAAGAAGATTCAAAACCTGATTCTATTTCGGTTCTGTTTCTGACAGAGAAACCAAAGAAAAACAAAGTGTTGGAAAAGCAAGACTCCAAACCTTGTTTGAAAACAACTAAGGACAAAAACATAAATGGGGACCCATTTTGACCAAGGAAAAAGATGGGGTGGTTATGCAAGGCATAACAGGTTCCATTTTTTCCTTCATCATAATCTTGCCATCAAATGGATGGGGTGACATTCTTTCAAACTAGGGATGTGGCATAGAAGCAAATGAATGATTCAATGAGGGTCTATATGGAGAAGTGATTAGTACGAGCTATGGCTTCAATGTGATAATGAAATGATGATTCCCATTTAAAAGAGAAAGAATGTATTATGTATATTATGTATGAACAAAGCCTAATGGTAGGTCAAGGTTCAAAGGCAAGAAATCCTGATCAACATAATTATAAGGAGAAAGTGTCAACAAAAGTCAATGAAAATGTTGTGCAGTCAAAATGGTGCTTCTGGATATAGGTCTCAGGGAAAAGAATAGAAGATGAATGTGTGATCAAGGATGTAAATTTGGAATCATTTGCAAGTAACTTCAATTTTAATCAGGGAGAGAAACACTCTAACATGAGACATGGTTCAATATTACAACGACTTTCAACATGAATTGCAAGAAATGGTATGATTTGTGAGTGAACATCATCAAATGCAACACATTCAGAGCTCACAAATTAGTTGTTTCATTTTGATGTCCTAGCAATATAATTACAAGAAAATAAAATTCAAAAAATCGATGGTACCACACATTGGATGAAGGTGTAAAGCAATTGATGGGAAATATGGTTCGTTATGCCAGTATTCAAGTATCAAATCCTATAGCAAATCTTATTTGGATCGCATTGGGTCCCAAATCCATATTGAATGTGTTTCTTGATGTGGCAGGAGGTAATGCTCAGTGAAGGTTTACAATGAATGCATATAGAGGGGATATGGTGATTGCAGCTTTACACAGTGAAAGGGTTGAGGTTTTTGTAGATGCACATGCGGGGAGCTAAATCGAAGGGTGTAGCCAGTAGTTGAGGGGCGGAATGTAGTTGATTGAGCTTGCATGCTATTGGAAGAGGCACAAGCCAACAAATAAGGGTGGGCGCGACCAAGAGAGGGGGCATGTGAACTATTTGTTCATGAATGCCCTAGTGAATGTGATCCCAAGAAGCACCATAATTGTAGATGCACTCAGTATGAATTATGAAGGAGGATGTAGAAACTTCCAAGCATTTCTGCACCTGGCATATTGGACTGAGCTGTATGAATTTGATAAGACATGAGAAGATGCATAAAATGAAAATGTTGAATAGCTAATTTTGCTTCCAAGCGAATGCAAATGCAGGGGTTTTTAGTGGAATAGGTGAGAAATGGTGGGCATGGCTGGCAGTACGGGGAAGGTATCCATTGTTGGAGACTTCCAATACAAGTGAAGGGCACGACCTGCAAATGGAGGATGGGAGCCTTTTATTCAAACTCTCTTACTAGGCAAAGAAAAGACCAGTGCTAATAGCCATGATTTGCGGATGCATAAAGGAGAGGAAAGCAATGGTTGCCATTGCAAGCATGGGATGTTTTCCAGAGAATTCTCAAGCAAATAGGAGAGTGAAATCAAGATTAGGGCAACAAGTGAAAGCTAGAAGAAAATCCAATGGTGGAGATCAGGGGTGCAACTGCAGCCAGATCTCGACCATTTCCCGCCGGCTCGCGATCTATAACTTTGCATGGGTTAGTGATTGCGATGGCATGGGGAGATGAGTAAATAAAACATTTAAATTTAAATGTTTTGGCAAAGTGTTGTCAAATGGTATTAAATGGAGGGGTGGGGCCTGTTTTATTTTCTCTCGGGTCTTAGTTAAAAAAATTAAGTGAAATATGGGTAAATTAATACATGGGGGGAAATAATTTACGAAGTTTTTCATTGTTTTAAAGAATGGAGGAATGTTTTAAATGAAAATTTAAAACATTATAGTGCACGGGTAAAGTCAAATATGGTGAAGATATTTTTTACCTAAAACATTGTTTAGGATTGGGTTTAATGATGGAGGAAATTACTTCAAGTAGTGTGGGTAAAATATTTTACTCAAGTAAATGATAAATACTTTCAATATTGGTATTCATGGGTGAAGTGATTTCATTCACTTTGTAAGCTAATGTTATTATTTGCTGAGAGGTAAAGTATATAGCAGTCCAGCATTATAAAGTATACAACATGAATTAAAAGAGCAAATAAATGGATTTTCACGGGGGTGGAGTTTTTTTTTTAGCTGCAAGTAAGGAATGGAGAATATACACATGGACATTTTTCTGTTGGAGAACAATTCGAGCACATGCTATTTTGGAAACAAAATAAAGTTTGTTATAGGGAGAAGAAGGAGATTTTGTAGATTATTGTTCAATGGTGGAGATGTTTCCAGATGGTTTTTCCTGATCAATTTTAGGGTTTCTTCTGGAATTTCTTCTCCTCTACATATTCTTTTCTTCTCTCATTGTAATAGGTTAGCAAATTAGAAGTCTAGTGTGGAGCTGCATAGAAAATTGTAAAATTTGTAGTGACAAAGGCAATGCAAGTTGGGTTTTATGTCATTTTATTGTAGGATTTGAGTTTATAGAGATTTAGTGTTTCATAACAGTACTGGAATTTGAGTTTAACTGAAAAATCTAGGCTTATGTCTCTCATATGTGAAAATGTATTCAAATTTTGACTGAAGTAATCAAGGGTTATTTTGTTCATCTCATTGTTGTAGTGTGTGCAATTCTGGTTTTAGCTTTAATTCAAAGAGTTAATTAAACTGCTTAAATGAGATTGCAGATTGATATGTTATGTACAAGGATTTGGTAAGTAGTATTGAGCTGAGGTACAAATTGGTGATATTGTAACGTAGTATGATCAGAGATATTATATGCTAAGTGTTGAAATATGCTATGAACCATTAGGTGTTGGTGAATTTGACTCCTCCAATGGATATGGCACTAGTCTGATTTGCATTTGTTCTTTTTAATTCAGTGTTTGTTTGTGTTCACCTAGGGCTTGCTACAATTTTAAAACTAATGATTATCTTTCACCATGAAGCTATGTTTTAATTATCTCCTGCTCCAAATGGTTGATATTGCTGATGAACAACCAATTCTATTTAGTTTTATCCCATTTTGTTGAGCTATTAGGTGAGATTAACTATTTGAAGTTAATGATTGTTTATAATTTTGTTGTAGGAATTGTAAACACATTAAGGGATCACCTGCCCGGGTCTTGCAGAGCCCAAAGTGTAGGAGATCTTTTCAAATCCTCTTGAATTGGTCTAGGTCCTTTGAGCTACCCTTGATTGGAATTGGCAATTCCATAGGTAGATTAGGAGACAAACCTGGTTTACAATAAAAAAACACCAAAAAAATGGTGACTCTACTGGGAACGCACTGAAAATTTTTTGTTGCAGACGGTGCTGTTATAGATTCATTAAAGTTTTGAATTATTTCTGTAACCATTGCTGAAAATTATTTCTGCCTTATAGATTCATGAGCTTGATAAGTCCAATCTCCTTGTCGGCTGAGTCAATTCTCATGAATGTTGCTAGAGAGTCTATTGTAATTCATCTTTCAATGTAAGTCTATTTAGATTTGTCCATACTTCATGCTTATTTCATAATACCTCACAAGTTGTGAGTGGCGACTTCGAGATCTATGCACTAGTGTGCATTATTTGAGAAGAACTAGGAAAGAACCAAAAGATTTATAGTAGAGATGAAGTAGATTCGAGCTCTTGTGATGAAGTACCCTGACAAGTTTGAGGAAGGAATCCATACGATGTCATATTGTTGGATAAGGAGGTGTTGCAATACTTATGCTAGTTTTTAATGAATTTGATCTATGAAGAATTTCCACATATTAAAATTTTTGTCCTCTACAAAGAGGTGGTGACTCTACCAAAGAACCTAATGAAGATGTGAATACGGTTCAAGATCTACAATTTTTTCCAACCAGAAGAATGATTTGTAGCTGCTGCAATAGTTCCAGGTATTTTCCCTCTTGGTTTTCAAGAAACTCTTGTTTGAAAACCATATTTGAACTTATTAGAAAGAAATTTGGTTCCCTACATAGTGAGTTAGCACTATCAAAGGGAAAGGATAGTAATTTTAACTTTGCACACTTTCATTTGTTGGATCTGCATAATGTAATTTCAGTCCCATTGATGGTTAGAATGTAGTTGTGTATTTTAGTGGTTTCCATCCATTTGTATTATCATATATTGCAAGCTCAGGTTGTCCTTATGTCAGCCATTGTCATAGTAACCCTTCATTTGGTCATGCTTGTAACTATGCAAAATTAGTGATCCTTAACTTGTAATATCCATGGATTATCAAGGTGATATAACGATACCAAAGAACACTTTGATTCGGCTGGTCAGAAAGTGTCAGGAAATTCAAGCATCTGATACCCTAAAGTGTAAGAACCCAAGAGATAATAAGCTTGGGTCCAGACTTGAATGGAATGATAGAAATGAAAGAAGGCTTAAAATGATGGATGAAAGATACCAATTGTCTCAACAAGCACAATCAAGAGACCCTCAAACTATGTCTACTTGTCAAGTCATTGCACCATTTGTCAATTCATTTGACCCATTGTATGCTCAGTTGGAATTTTCATGGGTTGATTACAAAGTGATATATATGCCAAATCAAATCTATAACAAGATGCCTAGATTTGATGGGTACAATATTTGTGAAGGAGATGCACATGTTAAAGGTTTTTCCAGCTTCATGGAGAAACATTCATTTGGAGATCAAGATATGTGGATGAGATTCTTTGTCAGATCCTTTGAAGCACAAGCTCGGGATTAGTATTTAAGTTTTCCTGAGAAGTCATTTCCTTGCTGGGATATATTAGTGAATGATTATAGAAACTAATTTTCAAGAGAACCTCTAGATCTTGTCACACTATTAAAAGAGATTGGAAAGCAAAATGAAGAGTGAAGCATAGATTTCAGTCATAGATTTGATGTTGCTCTTTCACTAATCCCAGAAATTTTCAGACCTAGCACTCCTGACTATATCCATATCTATTTTGAGGCCTATGAAGAGGGGTCTAGTGCATTGTTAAATGATTTTGAAATCTCCAGCATGCAGATGGCTTATACAGTTTTAGATGGTTTGGAGAAACAGAGAACTGAATATGTGTTAAGTTTGTTGTCTTCAATTATGAGTAAACATGTTGATAGAATCAACAGAAGCTGTGTAAATGCAAATGATCAAAGGTCTTCATACAAGTGCACATTTGAGAAGATTGAAGACAAGAAGGGTGCATCATCAAATGATGAGAAGGTTGTCTTTGAACAACTCACAAAGGAAGTATACCCAAATATAAATATGTAGTTAAGTTTTCTGAGCCAAGAAAATGATAAGGAATGTTAGTTGGATTCACTCTTTGAAGAAGAGAAGTGTGATCAACAAGGTGATGATACAATTGATTATGTCTATTCTATATGTGAAGAATGTAGTCTTGGTGTATGTCTCTATGATGATTCAAAGAAGGTTGCTGATTTAGGAAACTCTCTTGAGAACATCAGTTTGTCAGTTGCAAATGAAGAAGTATGTGATGAAATCCAGCTTGAAAGACAAGCCACAAGCAGCAGCAATCAGGAAACAATTGTTGGTTTGCAACTTGATAAAGAAGATGTTTATGTATACCCTCAAGAGGATGCAAATGATAAGTTTAGTAATGATACCCAGTCTAATGTTGAAGTACACAAAAATGTGAATTGTTGTTATGATAGCCCAAAAGTGAGTAAAAATGAACAAGTGAACAGTCTATTTGCTATGATAGATGGTGACTATGTGTGTGACAATGTTATCAGAAATCAGTCTCATATGATTGGGGAGCTCCTATTTATGATCAGCCCATTGAATTTTCAGATTTTGATGATGGAGACATCTTGGGATATCCTAATTTGAAATTTGATAGTGTTTTTAATTCAAGTCAAGGTCAAGAAGAGGAAGTGGATGAAAATATAGATTGGAGCAGTGATCTACTAAGTGATGAACAAATTTCAGATCTATTTACCACAAAATATTAGGAGTATGCACATGAGGACAAATATCAATTGTTGTGTGTGGTCCCTATTGACTTTGACAGTGATGATAACTTTCAAGATGTAGAGTGTAATTCAAGTGAGTTTGGTTCTTTTTCCAATGATGAACCAGTTGTTCATGACAATAATAATGAGGATTGCATGACTAATGAGTCAAGTTTTGAAGTTTGTAATGCAGATTTGAATGAGTCTTCGTTTGATGAATTGAGTGAGCCTAGCCTTGAGCCTTTGAATGTGAATACATATGCTGATTTCAATGAGAAATCAGATTATTCCTCTGAACTAGAATTTCTTGTTGCTAAGCAAGCTTGTGACAGTGAAAGTATTGATACCTTGTGTTCAAAGGATAATAAAGTGAGTGTTGTTGTGAAAAATTCAAAACCTTATGTGGAGGGGACAAATATGTTTGCATCAGCAGTTAATGTTTGGAAAACCCCTTATTTGATAAGTTTCCCTTTTCATCAGTTAGTACTAATGATGATCCTTATTGGTGTAGAGATAATCCACTCTTTGTTGAGAACTCAAATGAATTGAATGTTGCATTAGTTTGTACTGAGAATGTTAGTGGTGACCAGGATGTCATTTGACCAATTTCCCAGATTGATTCCTGAGGCAACTTGACCAGTTTGCACTATTCTGCAAAAGTGACAAAATAGTTTCTAATGGCAACCCAATTTACCATTTCACTTCAAATGCATCCAGAAGTTGTCCTGGGATGATTTGAGTTCGAAACTTGTTTGAAAATGAAAAATTTTAGCCGGGTCCACATGGGACCCAACATGCTTTTCCCAATAATGAGGTTGTAATGTTGTAAAGTTGCAGTCCCTTCCAGTAGGTTACTTTAAAACATGGTTTCTACTTGAAGGTTCCATGTTTATCTTCATCATAATCTTGCCATCAAATGGATGGGGTGACACTATTTCAAAATAGGGATGTGTCATAGAAGCAAAGGAATGATTCAGTGAGGGCCTATATGGAGAAGTGATTAGTAAGAGCTATGACTTCAATGTGATAATGAAATGAAGATTCCCATTTAAAAGAGCAAGAATGTCTTATGTATATTGTGTATGAACAAAGCCTAATGGTAGGTCATGGTTCGAAGGCAAGAAATCCTGCTCAACATAAGTATAAGGAGAAAGTGTCAAAAAATGTCAATGAAAATGTTGTGCAGTCAAAATGGTGCTTCTGGATATAGGTCTCAGGGAAAAGAATAGCAGATGAATGTGTGATCAAGGATTTGGAATCATTTCCAAGTAACTTCAATTTTAATCAAGGAGAGAAACACTCTTACATGAGACATGGTTCAATATTACAACGACTTTCAACATGAATTGCGAGAAATGGTATGATTTGTGAGTGAACATCATCAAATGCAACACATTCAGAGCTCACAAATTACTTGTTTTGCTTTGAAGTCCTATTGGAAGAGGCACAAGCCAGCAGCTAAGTGTGGGCGCGACCAGGAGAGGGGGCATGTGAACTATTTGTTCATGAATGCCCCAGTGAATGTGATCCCAAGAAGTGCCATAATTGCAGATGCGCTTAGTATGAATTTTGAAGGAGGTTGTAGAAACTTCCAAGCATTTCTGCACTTGGCATATTGGACTGAGCTATATGAATTTGATAAGATGGGAGCAGATGGATAAAATGAAAATGTTGAATAACTAATTTTGCCTCCAAGAGAATGCAAATGCAGGGATTTTTAGTGGAATAGGTGGGAAATGGTGGGCACGGTTAGCAGTAAGGGGAAGGTATCCATTGTTGGAGACTTCCAATACAAGTGAAGGGCACGACTTGCAAATGGAGGATGGGAGCCTTTCATTCAAACTCTCTTACCAGGCGAAGAAAAGACCAGCGCTGATAGCCATGATCTGCGGATGAATAAAAGAGAGGAAAGAAATGGCTGCCATTGCAAGTATGGGATGTTTTATGGAGAATGCTCAAGCAAACAGGAGCGAGAAATCAAGATTAGGGCAACAAGTGAAAGCTAGAAGAAAATCCAATGGTGGAGATCAGGGGTGCAACTCTAGCCAAATATCAACCGTTTCCTGCCAACTTGTGATCCATAAGTGTGCATGGGTTAGTGATTGTGATGGTATGGGGAGATGAGTAAATAAAACATTTAAATTTAAATGTTTTGGCAAAGTGCTGTCAAATGGTATTAAATGGAGGGGTGGGGCCCATTTTATTTTCTCTCGGGTGTTAGTTAAAAAATTTAAGTGAAATATGGGTAAATTAATACATGGGGGGAAATAATTTACAAAGTTTTTCATTGTTTTAAAGAATGGAGGAATGTTTTAAATGAAAATTTAAAACATTATAGTGCACGGGTAAAGTCAAATATGGTGGAGATATTTTTTACCTAAAACATTGTTTAGGATTGGGTTTAATGATGGAGGAAATTGCTTCAAATAGTGTGGGTAAAA
This sequence comes from Sequoiadendron giganteum, assembly GCA_007115665.2. Classification (NCBI taxonomy): domain Eukaryota; kingdom Viridiplantae; phylum Streptophyta; class Pinopsida; order Cupressales; family Cupressaceae; genus Sequoiadendron; species Sequoiadendron giganteum. The sequence goes on along the minus strand of CM021109.1, from coordinate 340,449,091 downwards.
TATTTTACTCAAGTAAATGATAAATACTTTCAATATTGGTATTCACGGGTGAAGTGATTTCATTCACTTTGTAAGCTGATGTTATTATTTGCTGAGAGGTAAAGTATATAGTAGTCCAGCATTATAAAGTATACAACATGAATTAAAAGAGCAGATAAATGGATTTTCACGGGGGTGGAGTTTTTTCTTTCAGCTGCAAGTAATGAGTGGAGAATATACACATGGGCATTTAATTGTTGGAGAACAATTCGGGCACATGCTGTTTTGGAAATAGAATAAAGTTTGTTACAGGGAGAAGAAGGAGATTTTGCAGATTATTGTTCAACGGTGGAGATGTTTCTAGATGGTTTTTCTTGATCAATTTTAGGGTTTCTTCTAGAATTTCTTCTCCTCTACATATTCTTTTCTTCTCTCATTTTAATAGGTTAGCAAGTCAGAATTTTGGTGTGGAGCTACATAGAAAATTGTAAAATTTGTAGTGACAGAGGCAATGCAAGTTGGGTTTTATATCATTTTATTGTAGGATTTGAGTTTATGGAGATTTAGTGTTTCATAACAGTATTGGCATTTGAGTTTAACTAAAAAATCCAGGCTCATGTCTCTCCTATGTGAAAATTTATTCGAATTTTGAATGAAGTAATCAAGGGTTATTCTGTTCATCTCACTGTTGTAGTGTGTGCAATTCTGGTTTTAGCTTTAATTCAAGGAGTTAATTAAACTACTTAAATGAGATTGCAGATTGATATGTTATGTACAAGGATTTGGTAAGTAGTATTGAGCTGAGGTACAAATTGGTGATATTGTAACGTAGTATGATCAGAGATATTATATGCTAAGTGTTGGAATTTGCTATGAACCATTAGGTGTTAGTGAATTTGACTCCTCCAATGGATATGGCACTAGTCTGATTTGCATTTGTTCTTTGTAATTCAATGTTTGTTTGTGTTCACCTGGGGCTTGCTACAATTTTAAAACTAATGATTATCTTTCACCATGAAGCTATGTTGTAATTATCTCATGCTCCAAATGGTTGATATTGCTGATGAACAACCAATTCTATTCAGTTTTATCCCATTCTGTTGAGCTATTAGTTGAGATTAGCTATTTGAAGTTAATGATTGTTTATAATTTTGTTGCAGAAACTGTAAACACATTAAGGGATCACCCACCTGGGTCTTGCAGAGCCCAAAGTGTAGGAGATCTTTTCAAATCCTCGTTAGTTGGTCTAGGTCCTTCGAGCTGCCCTTGATTGGAATTGGCAATTCCATAGGTAGATTAGGAGACAAAGCTGGTTTACAATAAAAAACACCAACATATAACAAACCCAAATGTCATTGAACTTTTTGGTGACCAAGATAATGGATTTGACAAGGTGTTGTAAGTGTGAATAAGTATGAGTAAAATAACTAGAAAGACTTCTTAATATGACATGATATCAATTAATTTAATCAACAATTAAGCTATAAAAAATCAGAAATCCATTGAATGCATCATATTGCTCTCTATCTTCAAAGATTTATTAAACCACTATGGCTCTTAGAACGTGTAAGCACTGTGACTATTAAAATGATAATCTGGAGAATGAGAAGTTATCAAAATGCAGGAAACTAATCCTATATGATGATATTGTAAACTAAATTGAGATGAAACTATGATGATGAAGCTATAGTAATCTAAGATGCAGCCATGATTATGAATTCTACGTTTTCTATGATTGCTAAAATGATATTGCTATGATGCTTGATTACTCTATTTCCTATAGAGTAAGATTGCACAAAGCTGGGATCCATTTCTTGTTGAATTGGGTTGTATTTATAGATTTACAACAGCAAATTTGCATAGGGGCAGCAAAGTAGAGGCTTGAATTCAATCTAGAGGATTGAATGGTGAAAGATTGAGAAGATTGAGAAGATTTTGGGAATGGTTCCTAACCATGAAAACACCAGGCAAGATGATAGGAATAATTTGATGGAAGTGGATTAAGAGATTGATTTCCAATTTGTCTCCAATTTGTCTCCACAGCTTCCTGTGAATACAAGTTGAATTAAATTTAGACATAAATTAGACATAAACATATAATATCTAATTTGGTAGTTGAGTGAATAGAGGAAATTTTCCTTTATGCCTTTATTTAAATATTTTTATTTATTTAAATTAGCAAAAGGGGAATAAATAATTTAATAAAACAAACTATAGGAGTTGTTTATTAAATTAAATATAGAAGGGATATGATAATTAAACAATAAAGTATTTAACCTTTGTTTAATTAATTAAGATTGAATGATGTGATTAAGATAAAATAGAGGAATTTGATAATTAAATAAGACAAATTATTTAATTTTGTTTATTTAATTACGATGAGATAATAGTAGAATTAGAAGAATTTAAATAAGAATTTAAACGTGAACAATATAAATAAATATTTCTATTTATTCAATAGTAGATAAATTTAGGATAATTAATCAAATAAGTTATATTCAATTAATCAAATTCTTCAGACCAATTTTAAGTGTATACATTTTTCCCCTCTTTGAAGTGATGTGTTTACACATTGCTTCAAAGAAAATTTTCTTGCTACTGCTAGTATCGACAAAAAAATTTCAGTATGTGCCAAACATTCATTTTCACGTGATTGATGATAATATGCCCCCTCGGGAGATAAATTTATGATTTTTTCGATTTTTTTGGATTTTTTTGGATTTTTCATTTTTAATTTTTTTTTTATGATTTGATGAAGTTTTGGTGGTAAAATAATTTATCTCCCAATAATGATGAAGAAATTTTTCCCCTTGGATGAATTTCAATCAATCTCCCAATAAAATTAATTAAAATGTTAAAAATCCCACAAAATTTCACCTTTAAGAAACTAATAAAAGGTCAAAAAGGTCACTTCCATACTCATTTGTGCATTTGACTTTTGAAATCTTTGTGAGAGAGACATATTTGAGCCACTTGGAGTAGGATGTTGATTCCTTACCACAACCGCCGGTTCGAGCGTGTGCGACGTCACCAGTGTCCGACCGCTTATGGACCTCCGGTATGTACCCATAATCCTCCTTGCATTTCGTGCAATTTCATTTTTCTTGCATTTTTCTGCATTTTCAATTTTTTGTAGTTTTAGCACTTCAAGTACACGCTATAGCGCTTCACACTCCAGTGTAGCGCTCCTAGGATCTTTTTTAGCGCTTCCATGAATTAGCACTTCAATGTGATATTGTATCCCTTTAGCAGGATAGTTTAGCACTTCGAAAACATTAGCGCTTCCATGAATTAGCACTTCAATGTGATATTGTATCCCTTTAGCAGGATAGTTTAGCGCTTCGAAAACATTAGCGCTTTGGTAGGATTTTTTAGCGCTTCGAGTATTTAAATTAGTGATTTTATAATATTAGCACAATGGTAGATTAGATTAGCGCTTCAAGGATTTTAGCGCTTCAAACTATTGTTTTGGCATTTTGAACTTTTAAAATAGTGTTTTTGATGTTTTAGCACTTTGATAAACTGTTCTAGCGCTTTTGACTGATGAATTAACACTTTTGATTTTTTAGTGCTTTGAATGTCTATTCTAGCGTATCTAAGTCAAATTTGCAAACAAAATCAAATTTAAAGCTTGATTTTGTTTAGTCTAATCATGTTAACCATTTGGTTTGATATGATTTGATGATCTAATAACCTTGATGATTTTCAACCTCATGACGAATGATTCAGATGATTGATAGATTTTGATTATCCTCATGATAGGCAAGGTTGATTTTAAATAAATTGACCTCATGTAGGTGAAGTATAATTTAGATTGATAATGATTACCTCATGATAAATAAGGTTTGATTAGATTTGATATGATAATAACATATGATATTTGACACAGTGTACTGATTTAAAACATTTCATGATGATAGGAGCATCTGGGTAACCTCCAGATTCGAGAGCGTTTTCCATGGACCTTTGACTTGATTCCATAGTTGACACTAGATGAGACACAAATTATTATTCAATGTGGTCTTTCTTCTCTTCTTGGAATGCCCCAGATTATGATTAATCAGGGTCTCCTTATAGCATTAGCCGAGCTGTGGCATAGTGACCTCAATACCTTCCACCTACCTACTGGCGAGATGACAGTCACTCCAGAGGACGTATGGCAGATTTTGCGAATACTATTTGTTGGGGAGATTATAGCATATGATTCAAAAGAGATTGGTGGGATAGATACTCTTTGTAGAGTTTTTTAAGATGATCACATTGCAGGATTGTGGATTCAGTGGCATACGATGGCTGATGCTTATGCTAATTTACCGACAGTGCTTGCTAGATTTATTGGAGGTTTCCTTTGTCCTGATCGCAAGTCAAAGGGATTCTCAGTTGGTTGGGGCCGCATACTTGAGAGCATGGTCATGCATGGGACCATATATTCTTGGGGGATGTGCATGTTGGCACATCTATATCATGATTTACATTCAGCTGTATATTTGAGAGGGCGTAGCCTATCAGTGAGAGTCACTTTGCTTCAGATTTGGGTGTGGGAGTATATTGCTATCACACGACCACTGCCAGTACGAGATAGACTTGCTGCTAGGCCTTATGTTTTCTGATATAGAGGTCAACTTACCCAATCTAGGATGGGTAATTTGGAGCACTGGAGGCATGTACTAGATGATTTAGAGGTTGTCATATGGAGCCCATATATGGATTGTGAGCATTAGGAGGAGGATGATGCAGTTCTTGGTTATTTGTGTGATTATATGTACTTGATTGGTAGGACCCACTTTGTATTGGAGATATTCTTATTGGGGAGGGTCTATAGACAGTATGGGATTGTTCAGTGCATGCCCCAGGGTCTTGCACATTATGCCCGACGTCAGAGTGATATAATAGATTGGGGGCCATCTCTATCTTATGATACCATAGGAGAGGGATACCATGCTCTACAGCCTTCAACATGGGATATGCATCATGATATTGTAGAGGCACTAGTGACTGTGGAGTATGCACAATATCTTGCATTACATCCATGCCCTTGGATTACCATTCCTAATGAGCTAGTGCCACTACCCACAGAGGAGGATGTTGTGGAGGATCCGGCTCTAGCTGTTGAGGTGGAGGAGGATATCAATGCAGAGGAGGATAGTGGGGATGATAGTGAGGCAAGTAGTAGTGATGAGAGTAGCAGTGATGATGGAGATGACAGTGATGATGGTGATAGAGGGGTTGTGGTTGGCAGTACAGGCCCATCCACTAGTAGGCCTTATAAGAGGTGAGCAATGGAGATTTCTTCTACAGATCATCAGACACAGATTGCTAGCTTACAAGTGTAGATACAAACTCTGCAGGGGCAGTTTTTTTAGGAAAAGGGTTTACTTGCATAGACATAGATGCAGTTACAGACCCAAGCATAGACTCATGCATAGGCCTTAGCTTAGGTACAGGGATAGTTGGCAGCTGTGCAAACATAGATTGCCACACTGACAATGGAGAGGGATAGTGCCAGGAAAATTGCAGAGCGGGCACAGGAGACTGCTGAGACTTTACAGAGGATAGTCGATGGTACCACCATTGGTGATTATATGAGGGAGGTTCTCCGTGTTGGCCGGGAGGTAGATTTTTATAGAGGTCATTACCATGATGTCATTCCTTCTAAGCAGAGAGTTAGTTAGGCACCGTCCAGATCTAGCATGACACATACCAGGATGGTTAGCGAGGGTGTATTGTAGCCTCCATAGAGAGATTTGAGAGATCCAAGTGCTTCTGGTGAGGGAGGTACTGGTCCTGAGATTCCTACACCTTCTGGTAGTATCAGATCCTAGCTACCCCTATATGATTCTATGATATACTTTTGAGACATGATGTATACTTTGATTTAGCCAGTTTTGATGATATATCTCTTTTATTTTAGACTTCATTGTATACTTGACATTGATGATTTATATGATTTATATGATATGAAACTACTTTTTATCGATCTATGATGGTTCTATTATAATTCTATGATGGATGCATTTACTTTCAATGTTCTATATTCCATGTAATTATTCTAATTATGATTCTAGATGATCATGTGATTTTCTATGGTTTACAATGGTCTATTTAATGAATATGGATGTATGTTGTCGATGTATGGATGCATGATTATTTTATTTTTATATGATGATTGTCTTTATACATGAATGTGGATGTAATGATCTGATGCTAATGGGATGTATGTTCCTATGTTGATATAAATGTGGAAATAGATGATGTATGATATAAATTATGAATTGATGGAAATGCAATAATATAATGTAATAATAAAATGATGAATGGATGTATGATGTATTTTAATGTATGGTAGTAATGTATTGATAGTAAAATGTGAATGGATAATGTGATGACTTGATATGGGAGAAATAATTAGTGGATGGATGAAAAATGCAATAATATGATTTAGTTTTGAAATTTTCTCTTAGAACTTTTATATGATATGGAGAAATATGAATGCAACATGATTTGATTTAAAATGTATGAGTGATGAATAGAAAATGCCTTCTAATGTGAAAAATTTCTGATGCAACTACATGGTTACGATGATGTTTTTGTTTTATGTCAAGTATACTCAATCTTATCAATAGAAAAGATAATAAAAAATTTGAATCCGTTTTATAACAACCACTCTGCAAATGTAGAAATCATTTATGAATGCAATCTAATTTTATCATGAAAAACTATATGCAAACTATTGGCATTTTAATAGTACTTTTGTGCTTTGTATCATCATAGAGCTTTAAAAATGTTGAAAGTAAGTAGAAGCATTAATGGTATAATTTAGACCATGACGACCTGAGTATGACTTCCATGACTTTTGATATCGTAAGTGAACAAAAGCATCAAGGTATAATTAAACCGAGATGACCTGAGAATTTCTTGCGTAAATAGACAAGGATCAATCCTTTTAGTGTGTGTATTTTGAATGCCATCAGTGATACATTTGTCGAGCACGTAACATGACAATTCACACATTAAATAATTAATTCCCAAACAATAGACAAATGAAAATACCATTCTTCTTCCTATCTTATCTAGTTCAATTCATCATCGAGTTGCTCCAAAGAAATGATAAATAATTGAAAATACAACATATCCAACCTTTACTTAAAGTGTTTCAATCATTATTTAGATTCAATCATCCATCCTAATTTTGTGATGTTTTTTTTGTGATTTTATGAGATTCTAGACCAAACCTAACCTACTGACCTATCCTAGGGGCCTCAGGGGCTGATCAAAGATTAGCCTTGCCTACATTTTACATGCAGAGACCATATAGTTTGATTGGATGGCTCTATTTTTGACTTTTTGAGGATGACCTTTTTTTTTGGATTTTCTAATGTGATACGGATGTTCGAAATTTTTCTGATGGTGATTGATGTTCCATGTTGGGTTGTGTTTTGATCATTGTTTTGTTGCATTGTCATACTGTTTATCTATTTTGTTAAGCTCAAGATTTATTGCCCCTAGTGAGGTTAGGGTTTTTCCTCCAAGCTAGGGTGAGATATGACCACATTTGCCAAGAATATGTACATGAGATTTGATTGCACCTTTTTCAGATTTTATGATTTTTTTGTTATATATTTTTTTTTTTACTTTTCAAGATATTTAAGATGAAATGACTGATTGAAGGAACAAGATGCTCCACAATAGGGTTAATTCAACCATGGATAAATGATAGATCAAAATGAAAGATTCACTGCAAAACATGTCACAAAAGCAACATATCTCTTGTCAAAAGATGATAATGCTTGATTAATTAAGATGTCAAGAATGTTTGATTCCATAAGGCATGGTGATGATAAGTACTTAGGATCACTAATTTCCTATATGATAAAATTGATGATTGTTGATGATTTATTGACAAAAGATACGAGGATTGGATAATGTTTTGTATGATAAGATTCAAGGTTGCAAAGGGACATGGTGACATGGATTTTGATAAGCTAGAAGATATGGAATGGAAGAAAGCAAGGATAAAAATAATGAATGGGATGATCAAGATCAACTAGATAAGATACAGACACAAAGCCCAAGTATTTTTCTACTATTCCTCATCAAGACCAAGGAAAGGAAGAAAGGATGTGTTTAGTAATAATGATAGAATATGGATAAGATGAAAGATATGGTATGGAATATATGGATAAAGTGTATGGGATAAGATATATGATGTTCAAGAAGATCCTTAACCCTGTCAAGATCAAAGGTGGATATGTAAGGAATGAGCATAGAAAGGATAATGACCATGAATGATAAGATGAACGAAACTTGTCCCTAAGTGTAGAGTGCAAGAGGAATATTAGAAGATAGGGAAATGGAGGAAGGACTTAAGCATCAAGTTTCACAACCAAATATCCCTCTAATATACCATGGCAATGGGAATTAGACTCCTAAATATTGACAGATTAATGATATCATTGAAGAATCTAAGAACTTATGCAAAGGTTTGGATTATAGTAGAATGATGGGGGATGAATGTTGGATAATGGATAGGAGGTTGGAAGGCTTGTTGATGGATAGATGGAAAGGATGGAAATATCAACATTGGCACACACCTTGAAGGGTGGTGGAGTGATGGAAGAAAAATGGATTTGGAAGGTGATAGGTTATTAGATGGAAAATTGGAGGAAGCTTTCGGATTAGCAAATTTGAATTCCAATTTAGATTTTATTGCTTCTATGAGACTTTTTCAGAATCCACATGACTTTTGACTTTGATTTTTTCTATGTGGACCTTTGTGGCCTTTGATATTTTTCTTTTTGATTTATGAACCTTTGTGGTCTTTGAAAATTTCCTTTTTTCTTTGATGGGCATTTATGGCCTTTTAGATTTTTCTTTTGATTTTGGATCAATTTTTCTTTTATTTTTGCATGTCTCTTCAAGGAGACATGTTGATCATTTGATACATTTGGATTTTGATATAGAAGCTTTTGATATTTGGTACCCAAATTTCTTCCAAGAGCAATGGGATGGGTAGATTGAGATGAATGATATGGAGGTATTATGGATGAGTTAATGTGGGTATAATTTTGAAAGGGCATCAAGGATGTGTGCCTTTGTTGTTCTTGAGAAATAGGATATGGACCTAGGATAGAGGGAAGGTTTGATGGACTAGGATGAAGACCTAGGATAGATGGTATGTTTGTTGGATTAGGATGAGGACCTAAGATAGATGGTAGGTTTGATGAACTAGGATACTTAGGTGTATAACCAAGGTCATGGTGATATGGGTTTATTTGAATAGAAATGGGTTCTAGGATACCTTTCTCATGAAGACCTAATCCTTTTCCTTTGTAATTCATACTTTGACACATTTTTTAACCAATGGGATATGTATTGTTTTTGAAACAAGATGCGAATCCATTTTGGGGAGGATATGATATGGATGAGAGGATAGGTGTTGGAAGTAAACCAGAATAGATAAAGGTAGAGGATCCCAATTTATAGGTGTGGGGTTCATGGATAGCTTGAATAGGTGTGATAGGCTCTTGACATGGGGATGATGGGGTGTTTTGATTTTGACTTGGAAAATAATTATGAAGTGGTATGAAAGAAATATTTTTATCATGAGAAGGATAAAAATCTTCATGGGATGAAAGGGTATCCTTGAATGGAAGCATATCTTGACCTTGATGAGGAAGGGAATCATGAGATTTTGTAGAAAGCATGTCTTGATCATCAGCTGGCAAGACATCATTAGATAGGATATAAAAACTATCATGCTCTTTTGATGCAATATAATCATGAGATGTTATGGATTGATTAGATGATGTGGAAGAAGAACTTGGAAGGATACTTGTCTCTTGAGATGGAAGGGAATTATTTTGGATGAAAAGTGAAAGGAGGGGATCATCATAAGATTCTTGAGAAATGGGATCTTGATCAAATATTTGAATAATTTATGGAATGTTGATATTATTGGATGGAGTGGAAAGAATATTTTGATCTTGATGTGGAGGGGAGTCTATGCTAGCATGCTTTGGATTGAGAGATTGACATGAATCATTTGATGTTGGAGATATGATAGAAGAGGATGATTGGATGGAATTGTTCATTTGAGTGAAAGAATCTTGAGTTTTTTTTGGTTTATGGTGGATGGAGATAAATGCATGACATGATAGGATTGCTCAATATCATTTTTGTTTGAGAACTAATATTTGTGCTTCTGATTTGATTTTTTCAAAAATTTAAAGATATAAAACTTGGATGATGTAGTTGTTGGTGGAGAGGGTGTCATGTTGAGATTTTTGTCAAAGGAATAAGAACAAATGTCTAGAAGCAAACATATCTATGTGGTTGTTTCCCTTTGCATATCCCAGATTTGTTGTTGAAAGTTTTTCATTTGATGAGCTAAAGCATTCAATTGATCCTCATCTATTTCAGCCATGGTGGTTTGAGTTTCAATTTCATGTTCTTTGGATTTTTAGTCTTCGTGACCTTGTTAAAATGGAAATACAAACGTTACTATTTTCAATAAACTTTTGATCTTAGTTTGGTATAGTGTCAATGATATTAACTCAAGTCAAATAGAATGATAGATTCTATTGATTAAACTAAGTTGATAAGTTTCATTATATGGTTTAGTTTCTTTGATTTAGGATGACTGATCCTAAAACTTAACTTACTAATCAAATGTGTTTTATTGAGACACTTTTGGATGGTAGATCTTGGTTTGATTTGAACAAATTTAATTATAAAGTCTAGTTTATGCAAGTTTAAGACTTTGTTTTGATTTAGGAAAGTTTATGTTCTGATAAAAATCCAAATTTTGATGTTAACTATCTGATAGGGGTTTCCAATAGCATTATGTTTTTCAAAATGATCTTATCTGATTTAATGTTTTGAAAACACAACAAGCATTTGTAAAACAATTGTTTCTTTAAGACCTAGAGTCTAAACAATAAGTGTATGTTCAAGAATCAAACATGATCCTCCTTGATTTCAACTGGTTTATTTAACAAAAATACACTTTAGATAGACTCACTCTTAAGGTCAAAAAGGTCATTGTTATACTCAATAGCCCACATCTTAAAATTGTGTTGACTCACACAGTCGTGTCACCCCCTAGAGGGTGCCCATGTTTTTGTCGTTTCTAGGTGCGTACTCAAGGTTAGATTTCTTGATCCCTTGAGCAAACGGTCTATGGTAGTTATATGGTGAGTGTCTTGGGGGAAAATTCTTCCCTCCCCTTGCACTGCAAGTATTACAATGTCTGGTTATTGACTCAACTAAATTCTACACTATGGTTCGTAGATAGGATTTCCGTTCGGAGTGACAAATGATAAACTCCCTTAGGAGACCTCCCAATTTTTAGAACAAAGATTTTGGGGATGATTATCTTGCACACTTCCATCGAGTTGGAATTTCATCAACAACTCACTTTTTATTATAGTGGGTTGGAATCCTTGGCTTTAGGCATTCCCACTTAGGTCGTTCTTGTAGGGTAAGTACTTTTTCCCACTACAGCAGGCCTTCTAAAGGATTTTAAAAAGCGTAAATTACATGAGAATAAAGGATGAGTCTGGATTTTTGATCACCCAGTTAAGGGGAGAGCATAAGCCTATCACCACACAAGCACAGTAATCAAATGTTCAATTTTTAAATCCAAAAGATAATTTTATATTTTGGGTGAAGATATTGCTTCACAAAAGTCATGATGTTAATTTTAACTGATATAGAAAATGTATGATGACTACCCTAGGATTGGTGTATTTTAATCCAAATGACTACCCTAGGATTGGTTCACTTTAATCCAAATCCTAAAACCAGTGAGCTTCTAATGTTATTTTTAACCAACTTTCGCAAAGCTTGTGTAGATGGTTAATTTTAAGCCCAAAGTAATGCTAGTTGGTCCTAAAGAATGAATGAAAAATAACATATGATGGGTTATTTTCCCATGAGTATTTGAAAACACTATTAAAATGGATATCAAATATTTTTTTCTCACTTCAATACTCCATGTTCCTCTTAAAACCTACAATAAATGCTCAAAATGTTAGATGAGATCAAGAAATAATAAGATATAAGGGTTAGATGAATGATTAAGCATAAAAACCCTAAAACTTAGACCAAGTTATAATGTGATTTGACTTTAAATGTAACATTGAAACTTTAACTCTACAGAAATTGATAAATACCTACACCATTGCATAGATTATGAAATTTTACCCCATTTCCAAAAAAAAGTTTCGAAAAAGACCTTCGTATGACCAAGATATGGCCATTTTAAGATTGATTGTCAAAGCGCTAAAACAAACTGCAGAAGTGCTAAAACATACCTTAGAAGCACTAAAATAGAGTCTGTAAGTGCTACTTTGGATACATAAGCGCTAAAATAGACCTCAGAAGTGCTAAAACAGAGTGTGTAAGTGCTACTTTGGATACAAAAGAGCTAAAACAGAGTATGTAAGCACTACTTTGGATACAAAAGCGCTAAAACAGACCTTAGAAGCACTAAAAAAGAGTGTGTAAGCGCTACTTTGGATACAAAAGCACTAAAATAGACCTCAGAAGCATTATAGTTTTCATCAGAAGCACCGAAAAATTTCTCAATCATGCTAAAATGAACACGCCAGAATCCTGTATGACACTTTTCAGATTTTTTTTGTGAAATATGGGGTTAAAGGCCCCACGGTGGGCACCAAATTGTAAGTGTGAATAAGTATGAGTAAAATAACTAGAAACACCTCTTAATATGACATTATATCAATGAATTTAATCAATAATTAAGCTATTAAAAGCCATAAATCCATTGAAAGCATCATATTGCTCTCTATCTCCAAAGATTTATTAAACCACTATGGCTCTAAGATTGTGTAAACACTGTGACTGTTAAAATGACAATCTGGAGAACGAGAAGTTGTCAAAATGTAGGAAACTAATTTTATATGATGATATTGTAAACTAAATTGACATGAAACTATGATGATGAAGCTACAGTAATCTATGATGCAGCCATGATTATGAATTATATTGATGCTATGATTGCTAAAATGCTATTTATGATGCTTGATTGCTCTATTTCCTGTAGAGTAAGATTGCACAAATTTGGGATCCATTTCTTGTTGAATGAGGTTGTATTTATAGATTTACAGCAGTAGATTTACACAAGGGCACCAAAGTAGAGGCTTGGATTCAATCTAGAGGATTGAATGGTAAAAGATTGAGAAGATTGAGAAGATTTTGGGAATGGTTCCTACCCATAAAAACACCAGGCAAGATGATAGGAAGAATTTGATGGAAGAGGATTGAGAGATTGATTTTCAATTTGTCTCCAATTTGTCTCCACAGCTTCCCATGAATACCAGTTGAATTAAATTTAGACATAAATTAGACAAACATATAATATCTAATTTGGTAGTTGACTGAACAGAGGAAATTTGCTTTTATGTCTTTATTTAAATATTTTTATTTATTTAAATTAGGAAAAGGGGAATAAATAATTTAATAAAACAAACTATAGGAGTTATTTATTAAATTAAATATAGAATGGATATGATAATTAAACAAAGGTAGCTATACTTCTTAATATGACATTATATCAAAGAATTCAACAATTAATCTATTAAAAACCAGAAATCCATTTAAAGCATCATATTGCTCTCTATATCCAAAGATCTATTAAACCACTATGGCTCTTAGATCATGTAAGCATTGTGACTATTAAAATGACAATCTGGAGAACAAGAAGTTGTCAAAATGCAGGAAACTAATCCTATATGATGATATTGTAAATGAAATTGACATGAAACTATGATGATGAAGCTACAGTAATCTATGATGCAGCCATGATTATGAATTCTACTGATCCTATGATTGCTAAAATATTATTGCTATGATGCTTGATTGCTATATTTCTTGCAGAATAAGATTTCACAAAGTTGGGATCCATTTCTTGTTGAATGAGGTTGTATTTATAGATTTACGACATCAGATTTGCACAAGGGTAGCAAAGTAGAGGCTTGGATTCAATCTAGAGGATTGAATGGTGAAAGATTGAGAAGATTGAGAAGATTTTGGGAATGGTTCCTACCCATGAAAACACCAGGCAAGATGATAGGAAGAGGATTGAGAGATTGATTTCCAATTTATCTCCAATTTTTCTCCACAGATTCCCGTGAATACCAGTTCAATTAAATTTAGACATAAATTAGACATAAACATATAATATCTAATTTGGTAGTTGAGTGAATAGAGGAAATTTTCCTTTATGCCTTTATTTAAATATTTTTATTTATTTAAATTAGCAAAAGTGGAATAAATAATTTAATAAAACGAACTATAGGAGTTGTTTATTAAATTAAATATAGAAGGGATATGATAATTAAACAATAAAGTATTTAACCTTTTTTTAATTAATTAAGATTGAATGATGTGATTAAGATAAAATAGAGGAATTTGATAATTAAATAAGACAAAGTATTTAATTTTTTAATTTAATTACGATGAAATAATAGTAGAATTAGAAGAATTTAAATAAGAATTTAAATGTGAACTATATAAATAAATATTTTTATTTATTTAATAGTAGAGAAATTTAGGATAATTAATCAAATAAGATATATTTAATTAATTAGATTCTCGAGACCAATTTTAGGTGTTTACAAGTGCATCTAAACTAGGACACAAGTTTGAGACTCAAATTTGATAAAGGTGATAATGACAAAGGTTGATAAAAATGAAGGATTAAAGTCAATGATAAAATGAATAAGCAACCAAGGATTATCTAAAGGCTTGATAATTTTCCTATGTCTAAAATCTAGAAGGTATGTGCAACCTAAGACCAAAGATTAGTTATTCAAGGAAAAGGTGACATAAGGTGCAATCTAAAATGTAATGCAATCTTAAATGAGGATGATGCAATGGATTGGTAAAGGTTTGCAAGTCTTTGGTTTGGAAATCAAGATCATAGTCAAGATGAGTTGGATCAATTTTGGAAAATGATTTTTGAAACTTTGGTGATTAGTCTGTTGTGGTCTTGTTTTAAGAAGTTGCGGTTCACAAAGAGTTATTTTGAAAATTTGATGTTTTGGAATGGTTTTGAGTGGATTTTTGAATGATTTTGATGAAATTTGTCTTGGAAAACACAACAGACAGTATAAAGCACTTTGTTTGAGGACTAGTTTGATGTAAAAATGTTTGATTTTTTAAAGAAGACGAGCACAATCCTAAGGTTGGAAAGAACAAAATTTTCTGAATTCCCACTTGGATTAACTAGCCATGCTTATTTTTAGTGGATGACCTAGAAGCTTGGCCACATTGGCTCCCCTCCATGACACTCACTTATCTGAGCCAGCCAGGCTTTGAGTTCTCATGAATCTCCCATGATGAACTCTTCATCTCTACTAAGAACCACAAGTATGTGGGATGGCTTCGGAGGTCTGACCTCCTACACCAACAAATAGAAGGATTTTGGTTGCTACAAACAAGAGGTGTCTAGTAAGGGCATCTGGTTGAGGAGGTACTATGATAAAATCCCTTAGGAGGTCTCTCTACCCTTAGAACAAGGGGTTACATATCATAAAGATACTGGGGGAGAGCTATAACTTACCACATCCTGTTGATTGTGAACTCTCCTTGCATTCACAAATTTCTATAGCGGTTCAGAAGGACTTGGATTTAGCCCATTACCGCTTAGGGTCATCCCTTGGGGTGAGTAATTTTTCCCACCAAGGTAGGCCCTTCTAATGGGTGAACACAAAAATGGATGGGTTTGGCTTTCTGATCACCGATTTTGGACAAGGTGAGAGCATAATACCTACCACCCTCAAACACTAAGACATGGTGTTTATTACCCTCTAGTTTAATCTATTTCAATGAAGATAGTTGTTCTTTTTAAAGCACCAATTGAAGTTTTTTCTACACTGAAAGATAATCGATTGATTTTAAACCTTTCTTATTTTTTGAAAACACTTGGATTATTTTTAAGCCAATGAAATGTGATGCAAGTCAATTTTATATCCCATGAGTGAAAAATGTAGATTGTTGTTATTTTTAAACCTTATGAGTGTGGAAGATGCAATTTATTGTTCATTTTAAACCCATGAATGGAAAATTTAATTTGTTGTTCATTTTAAACCCATGAATGAAATATGCAATTTGTTATAAATTTTAAGACCAAATGAATGACATATGCAAATTGTGGTTCATTTTATCCTCATGAGTGTAAAGGAAATTTGTTGTAAATTTAAAACTAATGAATGAAATGAAATTTTAGCTCTTCAAAAAGTGTGTTGAAAAACACAACATATTTCTTATCCAAACCAAGCCAAAAATCTTACAAAACCACAAGTTAGATCTTCTTGATGAAAGCCACGCAGTGAAAACAAAACATTAGTAAACCAAAAAAAACATGAATAAAAATAGCAAACTAAAATAGAGATAACTTAAAAATAAATTTAAACCGTAAAAATATATGGAAAGCTAAGACATAGACCTTCAAAACACATAATTTTTTTGGAAAAATCCTGCACAACAAAACTATTATAAACAAAAGAAAATTCGCGTCTTAATAACTAAATCTTAAAAATCTATGAGCTAAAATGGCCATAGATTTCTCAAAACATATCAAAATTTTAGACCATTTGAAGTTTCATAAAGCTAAAAGTGAGGCCTACTAAACCCAGATAATAGTTTTTTAAGATTTCGTATACCCATTGTTATGTGCTCAAAATAAGATGACAAGATTTTGTGCGAGTTTATGGCTGTAACCTACAAAACAAGAAAAACATAAAAGAAAACAAATGAATTTCTTTGAATAATTGTAAGATTTGCGTCAAGTTCACCAATGTAAGATGGGGAAAATCAAATATCATAGATAAAGTGACAACCAAACACTTCTAAGCTATTAACCTCATCCAAACAAGAGAATACACACACTGCATGAGTAAAATGAAAGCATCAAACTAAAATACTCCCCATGCTTGAAGTTGCTTCACTTCCCTTGTCTCTCCTATTTCTCATTTTGCAATCTTTTCCCTCAGATTTGTAGTCTAATTTATGCAAATACCTACAAATTGTAAGTAGAAAGTTGGAGATAAAATGGTTGTTAAATTGAAAATGGAGGAGAAAGGTTGCTTTTATAGACAACCTTTTGAATGGACGGTTGAGATTAATCTTCTAAAAAGATTCTAAGATCAATGAATGAGGATTCATGAGAGGGAGGTTACAAAATGGATGGCCAAGAGCAAGTTTCTGGAAAGATGCCAAGATGAATGGTTGAAAATTGATGCAACCAAAATATGCCATGCATGGAAAAGATATGATGGCAATGGCTATGACACCCAATGGTTGTGACAAACATGCAAGCAATGACAAACATGAAAGCAATGAAAAACATGCATGTTATGCCATGAAATAATGACAAGGGATCTTTGACCAAAATGGAGGGATAAATAATTTATTTTAAATTAGTTATTCAAAAATGGAGGAGAAGGACAAGTGGCAAATACATAATTTATTTCAAATTATTTATTTGGAGGAAATGAAAAAATAAATTTAATTAAAGTCATAAATTCAATTAAAGGAGAAGATACAAATTAAACATGGATAATTGATTTGGATCAATTATTCAAAAGATAAGAATGACACATAATTAAATAATTTTATCAGTTATTTAATTATAGAAGAATAAAAAGGTCAAATAATTATTATCTGACTATGGATGCAAGACAAATAATTACATAAATAATTTATTTAACTATTGGAGAAAGGGATATATTAGCAACACAATTAAATAATTTTAATTGATTACAATAGAAATGAGAAGGTGAATCAATTAAATAATTAAAAATTATTTAATTAATAGAGGAATATGATCGAACATAATTGAATAATTAAAACTATTCAATTATTGAAAGATGATGACCAGGAAAAAATGACACTCACAAACTTAGGACATTTTTCAATGTCTACAGACATAGATTTATTTAGAAACATATCATTAGCACAAGGCTTTCAAAATAATCTCTCATGGTGTTATTGCATGGAATTTATTATTTTTATACCTTAAAGTAATTTCTCATAGCATGGTGTTTAGCAATTTATTTAAGGTGGGGGCATAAATTGGTATTATTTGCTTTACTTTATTCACACATGTTGGACTTAGTGGTGCATTGACATTGGAATTTTTTATTCACTTTGTTCACACATGTTGGACTTAGTGGTACATTGACACTGAAATTTTTGCTTCACTTTTTTTATATGAGTTGAACTTAGTGTTGTGATTGGAATATCATTTTGATCATTTTTGTAGCACCTTATTAGAGTTATCAAGGAATATAACTCTTGGTATGGTTGTTAATGGGTACACACCTAGCGAATATCAAACTTCTGTAGACCTTGTGTGTTTCTCACTTTGCTATCTTTGTCATCGAGTCTCACCTAGTGAATATCGAATGCCACTAGCTCATGGTACCTTTTTGTTTGTGATTCACCTAGAAAATATCGAACTTTTCTAGTCTATGAGTCATAAACTCTTTTAGTGTGGAGAATAGCATAATGCAACTTTCTCGTCCATACCCTACTTTTTCATTTTATTTTGATATTATGTATGTTGTCTTGTTGCATTTCATACATGTGTGTGTTCTTGTTGTTGGAAGATGAAATACTCAGAGGGGGGGGGGGAGGTTGAATCAGAGTATTATAAAAAAATTCACTTGACTTACAACTTGAACTAAGACTTTGAAACAATTTTATGTAACCTTTTAATTGCAGAGTGAACATAGATAGGCTAACGAACTTTAACAACAAAATGACTAATCACAAAGATTTTACTTAACCATGTCAAAGAATAATTGTAATTGTTCATATTATACTACTTGAACAATTCTTTTTCAATTCTTTATTTTCACATAACTTTATGCATAATATTGAACACTTTTATGATAGATTTAGACATTTAAACAAGTATCAGGGTATCTGTACTAACATGTGACTGAAATGAGAAACATAAACATTTATGCACATGGACTGAAAAAAAAAATGCACAAATTTCATCACATAACACAATATTTTCTTGAGTGGAAAAACCCTCTCGGGGTATAAAAAACCACTCGTAAATTGATCTTTTTATTCATTCAAAAGAGCACCAACTCAACATCAAAAATTATGAAGCACCAACTTCAATAGGAGCACGAAATCCAACATTACAAGATTATAGGAGCACCAACTCCTTTACAGATTTAAGAACACCCATTTTAAGGAGCACCAACCCCTTTTAACATATCATTGTTATAACATCCTATCAGAACTCTCGAAGTGCAATTTTGCAACCCTAGAATTATAATAGAAGACTATGAAAATCCTCATTAAGCACATTGAAGAATGTCGTATGACAACATTTTCAAGAAATGTAATAATCTAAGAATCACAACAAATATTTTCAATGTAATATCTTCTATATCAAATGTTTGAAAACATCATATTCCTCTTTTTAGATCATACAAAAAATTGCCTAAAAGCCACCTTTTAAAGACCCTACAAATAACAACCTCTATATGTAGTTTGAAAATTAACTTGGGTTAGGGTTCAAATGACAAACCCTAAATAATTCACCTTCAAAGTAAACTCTTTCAACAAATATCACCATATTGAAACAATTTAATTACAATATAACTAAAAAATCAACTCGGATTTCTGAAACCCTGACAGATTTCTATCTTGAACAAAAATAATATTTTTTACTAGAATCTCATAAGACATGAATTGAAAAATTCTTATGACTTAAGCACTGAACTGAATATTCTAGAGGAATATTTTAAAACCAAAACCACAAGATCATTTTACCTGATCACGAAGGATGAAGGAAAATGAACCACCATAACCTATCAAGTAAACTCATAATGACCCAACTAGAAGAAAATCCTCTAACTTCCGCAGTTGCACACATACTAGCTCATAGCTAGTATTCCAATTTTGAAATCAGAATGATGAAGATTCCAAACAACTCTTACTACCAGCAAGCTCTAGTAAAACAATATCATAAACCCTTAATGTATCAACTGAGAGA
Organism: Sequoiadendron giganteum; assembly: GCA_007115665.2. Lineage (NCBI taxonomy): Eukaryota > Viridiplantae > Streptophyta > Pinopsida > Cupressales > Cupressaceae > Sequoiadendron > Sequoiadendron giganteum. Next base: position 340,429,068 of record CM021109.1, on the reverse strand, counting down.
AGACACCAAAACCAACAAATTGTCATGCTATTTGTGGCAGCTAGGGTTCCAAACCCTTCAACAATAAAATTTCCCTAAAAATTCTTTATTTTAAGTCTATCGAGGACTTTATCAAATTAAATGATGATTTGAGGTCTGAAGCAAATCAAACACAATGATTAATAAACCATCATAATTCTTTAGAGTTTGATGACAAAATAATGCACATGATTTCCAACATTATAATGAGTTGTCACAACCACATGTATGCGTTGTCAATTATGGTTGTCGACCTTTTCAAAAAATAGCTTGTAATAATTAAACCTCAAATGTCAATTACCTCATTAAGTGTAAATAAACAATATTCGATTCTTAATACCATTTGGTAAGACTTTAAAAAAGTATTTCATTGACATTCAAAAAATTCCTTTATCACATGCTTCGATACTCATTAAGAGTATAAAGTAATCACAATCTTTTTTACAAGGAGTTCCAATCAAGAAAAGATAAGGTGTAATCTCCTTTTTCAAATGAAATTCAACTTAAAATCAATCTCCTTATAACCACATCAAACACTGATGCAATATGATTAAGCACTTATGCATTGTCAAACCAAAATGTCATGAGTTAAGCAGTAAAAATGTGCATAGTCAAACACATTAAGACGTAACAAGAAAAAACAAATAGTTCTAGTCACCTGAGAAATAACTTTTTTGTCAAACTGAATCTGCAAATGATCAATCAAAATATGATCAAATGACTGTGACATGCAACCTCAAATTGAGCCTTCAAATGATCTTGAAAATAATCAATCTTGAATAACCTGTACAATTCCTTATCAACACTTTCAGTCCACCATAATCATAAACATTGAAAGAATATCATGTAGAGTAGATCCAAAATTGAACAACATGTAGCTCATCAAAATGATGTAGATAGAGCCAAGTAGATCATGATATAAACTGAACCAAATCATATGACACCAAGATTAGACCATCCCAACTGTATAAACCATGTGCATGATGTCAATGAAACATCACAAGTGAATACACCATTTTCATATCATGAGAACCAATCAATCCTAACAAACAATGATAGAATGCATCATGCACCATATGCCAACCAACCAATCAACACCCTCTAAACCAATCCTCGAAACCAGTCTACACATCATGTAGCTTGTCGATTTCAACTATAAGAACTAGTTTTGTCACCAAGGACAAACATCACACATCAAAACAACTGAGAGTCAACACCTTTATGCTTGTGTTGTCTTGCAATGAGATCTTGCATCTTGGGGGATTGCATGCTCCCCCTAGATCCTTTATCATCCCATCTTTTCAACATTTAGATAATTAACCCCTCTTGACATGGATTTTCTACTTTATTTTGAGTCTGAGCGCAAGTTTATACTCTCACTAAAGTGGGGGCTAAATGTAGCATTATAAATTGTCACCCTTAGAAATTTCACACTATGATTTTCTCTCCCTTAAATTATTGGACCTGATTGAACCCCTAATTTCCTAAATTATGCATTCTATGTCCTATTTTTAATAGTTACCAATAAATTGCAAGTAAAAAACAAATGCATTCATCTAGTACTTTTACCCTAACACCTTATTTTTTATAAAAATAGGGCTAGGATAGAGATGCCTTATGGTGACAATGTCGTCCCCCTATTTTTCTTGGTCTCAAATTTGAATATGTTAGTGTTTTCATTTTACCATTTTCAATTTAGGTTGAAAATGTCAACTATCAGGATCTAATTTGTGGGAAATTGAATCAATGCCTATAAATACCTAGTCGATCTTTCGGTGCAACGACAACCATTTGTACAAAAATTAGTATCAAAGATTGGGTCATAGGTTAGAACCCCTCACTTGCATTGGGGGGATTGTTGCAAGGTGATGAAGGAGCATATGGGTCCACAAAAAATCCTGCATCGACCAAAAAAAATTCTGGTTTAGTTTTTTTTTTTCATTTTCCTTCTTTTGTGGGCAATTTAATCTATGGTTTGTGGAGGAAAATTTTGGTGAAATTTTTTTCATTTCCAATTTACAAAATGTATTCTTCCAAATCAAATTTTTAGTTCAATTATTTTAACAACTAATTGATTTTTTATAAAAAAGGAAACAAGTTTACTCAGCATGGAGAATAATGATATTTAGAGCTTAAAAAGTCAATGATAGAAGGGAGGTGTACAGTTTTGAAAAAGAAATAAAAGATTTTAAATTTTGTTTTAGATCACTCGACAAATAATTTAAAGGTTTGGCTACATATGGATTTTGTTTTCCAAACAAATCAAAAAGAAGAGAAAGTTAAAAGACAGGAAGAGAGAGACATAGTAGATGAAGAGACACACTTGGAATGTGAAAAGGGTTTACCAAGTAAATACAAAGAGGAGGCTAGCATGTAGACATAGGGGGAAACACCATTTTGAAAAGAAAAGAAACTGAACAAGAATGGTAGGGTCACCTAGGGTAGGAAGGAGAACATGCTACCAAATTAATGAAGGAGGTTTCATGAATGCATCAAAGTTAGTGCATGATTAAAGCCATAAAAAAGTGTAGATTATAATGGTGCATTGGTCAGTGCAAAGAAAGGAGAATATGAGGTTGTATAGAATGTTTTTCACATTTAATAAAATGTATATTTTGGTAAATGAAGTTGTATATTTCACCAAGGTAGAACAATAATGGATCATGCAGTCAACAAGGAGATAAGGAAAGAGTTTAAATTAGGTAGATTATGGTATATGAATGGATGTAGGCATGAGGAAGGCCAATGTAGATGAAGACTAAGCAACTAAAATGAATTTTTAGATTAATTCATCAATGCATTAAATTTAGGACAGGTCTGAAATACTTGAGCTAAGAAGGAAGAAGTGGGATGTTTGGGGCGATATGAAAAGAGGTAGGTCAAACCTAGGAAGAGGAGGCAAGATTTTCTATGCACAAATTCAGAAATTTCTACAAGTTAAAGGAGGGCCTAAGGGAATTGATATGAGAAGGAGGGAAGCAATTAGAATCCTAGCATTATGGAGAGACACATATCCTAGAGAGCTGAATAGTGCAAAAACAAAGGGGGTTGCCAACATGGAGTCGAGCCAAATGGGGAGAGGTAAAGACTTGTAATATAAATATGTAAGTCACCATGTGATTTAGAATAGAAAATTGGAAGGTTAATGAGAGAAAATAAAGAATAAATACAAATGTTTCTTAGAGAGATAGAGTTAAAATTTTTTTGTAAATGTTTGTCTTCATGAAGTTTGAATAAATGGATATATTTGATTTTAAAAAAATTTAAGTGTATTGTTGTGTAAATTGAAATTGATTCAAGTCAACAGATGAAATTGTCAATTTAAGAGATAATCGATCATGGAGTCCTTTGTAATCTAGGTGTTGCAAAAATTGGTGAGAAATTTAAGAGTGTTTTTTCTCTCTTGCATCACAAGGTGTGCTCCCTTGGTCTCCTTGTGTTGTGCAACACATAACTTGGGTTCGTGACATGGATTAATCACCTCTCATGGATTCATTAACTCTAGTGGTTCTATCGGGCATTAATAGGTTGATATTTTGGTGCAACGACAATTGTATATGCAGCATGTTTAGCCATAATACACGTGTTCTCATATATTTTCCATATTTTAATTCCTAGGTAGAAATTTGGATAAAATAATGTATAATTATTACAGCTTCAATAAAATTATCTCAAGAATAATTTTCACTTGATTTAGCCATATGAAAAGTGAAAAAAATTAATCTTGTATGCTTACTCTAAATTGTGAATTTAGCTATCATATCTCATCTCCATATTGATTTGATATTTTTTCTTCTTTATCATAGCTATCATCAATATTCAAATTCACCATAATTCATTTTATAATATTTGTAACCTTGATTAACAACCTATGAAATCTTGTTACTTAAGAAATAGGCCATGGCAAAAACTTGTAACTGATAGGGGAGACCACAACTTGGATTGGATTAATAGATAATAATGACTATTCATGATTACAAATGGGGATAACGTAAGTATGAACATTGAGTTTTATATGCTTACAACACATCTAACATGGTGTGTAAGTATGTGTGGGATATAAAATATAGATATTGGGAAGTGACAAAGATAATATGTAAGTAGGTTATATAGATTTGTATTTATGAAATAAATATGTAAACTCAATAGTTATATGTTTGAATTATGGGATTAATTCATATTGCTTGGTCTTATGAGAAGAAAAATTTATGTGAAATTCATAGTTTGATTGAGTATATAGGATAATTCAATGTATAAAAAGAGACAACATGTTTCCAATGATATTAAAATTATTTCTTCCATGGTAGTCACCATTAATAAACTTTTTTAGATTGCACGAATCAGTTGGGTATTGATCCCCCTATAAATTGTAGTGCACATGGTAAAATTTTTTCATGTGACTAATGAAATTGATGAGACACGCCCTTTGGTACCACAAGGATGGTGGGGAGACTAGACCTCATGACCTCTTTCCTGCAATAGGGTGCTCTATCCAATCGAGCTAGGCCCATTGCCTAGTTACCATTAATAATTTATAACTATGTTGATAATTCAATTTATCACTATCTAGACCATGCTAGGAAGAGGCACATTTAGGTGAAAGCACACATTGATTATTAAGAAGTAAATATATCTATTTGGAGTTGTGGATAAATTCCTTGAAATGGGGGAAAACATAGAAGATTTAGAAAAAGGTGAAAAACTTAGGAAATATGAATTTTCTAAGGAATTAGACTGAGGGTACAAAAGTGCATGACCCAAAGTTAAAGATATATGTGAATTTTTGGGGAGAAATCCTTCCTAATATAAAATTTACTCTTGACCATCCCTTGTTATATTTTAAATATATTTAAGTCCTTATAACCATTTCTTACAAATATATATTAAAAATAGAAAAAAAATTAAAAAATAAAAAAATAAAAAATTAGATAAATGATATAGAATAACATGATGTATGTGGGGAAAATGATTGCTAATGAAAATCCTCATAATAAACATCATTCTATATAGTTGTAAAATTGCACCCCTTGCAATTTTGCGTACATTGTTGTAAGAGAGGGGGACCAACCACTGCAAGGCCCCAGGTCACAAAAGGCCAAGAGTAGTATGGCTTCCCTAACTTACCTCAATTTTCCAGGGTGTTAGGATAGATAAGATGAGAATAATGAGGACTATAAGGTCCTTCAATCACTTTGCAAACTTGAGAGTTGAATGGAGACTAGGAGAGTTGGTTTTCAGGGTCAACTCTGTGTCTCGAATAGCTCTTTGTCAAAGGACATAAATGTGGTTCTGGGATGACAGCATGACATGCTATCATCCATATTCTACGCTAACGTCCTTTGGCTGAGAGTTTGTCAGTTTATCCAGAAAGTCTTTGTGACTTGCTCTTTCTAATTCTAGAACTCTCACTGTTGTTCCTTGAGGTAGTTTAGGGAAGTTAGCCCCATGAGGCTCTCTGAGTGAAGAGAACTTGTGAGTAGCGAATCCCCCTTCTCTAAATTTTGGTGAACCTAACGTGAAGAATGTCTTTTAAGAAAACTAGGAATTTATTTACCCCTACTTGTTGGGGTCATAACTTTTGACTCAGTGCTCGAAATTCAAAACTGTTTGCACTATTGGAAAGGTCTCCTAGAGAAGTAGTTCAATCTCTAAAATACTAGTTCCTTTGGCAATCAAATTTTAGGGACTAATGCAAGTTATGAACCCAAATTCCACTGCGAAGACCTCTGAAAATGCAAATTACTAGAACATAGAAAATACCAAAAAAAATTGTAATGAATTTAATATCTTCTTTTATTAGTTTTGTATCTAATTTTGTTCAAAATTTTAATGATATTCTATTCCATGCATGTGATGCTGACTTGGATTTTCCTATGCCACTTAGTGTCTTTGATCCTTCTCATGAAATTCCCCCTACTTCAGAGGATATTTTGTTGCAAGAAGATGAAATCATTAATGCCTTTCTTAATGTTACTCTACCATATCTTCATTCCAATGGACACTCTTCTAGAGATGATGCATTAGTGAATGATGAATCTACCATTCATTCCAATGCACTCTCCTCTAGAGATGATGCATTTATGAATGAAAAATCTCCTACTCATTCTAATGCACTCTTTTCTAGGGATATTGCATTTGTGGATGATGAATTTTGTATCAATTCTAATGCACTATCCTCTAGAGATGATGCATTAGTGCATGATGAACCTCTTTCCACATTTGTTCTTGTCTGGATCAATGTTGAGAATATGTCTTCAAATAATTGTTCTACTAGTTTTGATGAGTCTGTAAATGTAATCTATGTCTCTGTTGCCCCTCAAATGCCTAAGAGACTGGTCATTTATGTGACTCCAGCTATTCCTTCTCCTAAAAGGATTTGTTTTGTTGATAGTGTTCCATTTGATAGTAATTCTCCCAATCTTTCTATAACTCCCTATTATAGAGTGGTAGCCCATACTTATAATAATAAAATGAATAAACAAATAAGCCTTCTTCAAGCTCCTAAACCTATAGCTAAAGCACCCGGTGATTACGATCTTGTCGAGAAACTTCAAGTTACTCCAACTAAGATCTCAGTATGGGATTTGCTTCAGTTTGCTCCAGTTTATCAAGGTATTCTTTAGGAAGCCTTGCAAAAGATCCTCTTGCCTTCTTCTGCTAGGATGATAGATGATGATGTGTTGATAGCTCATATTCATTTGGATTCACTGAATACTATGTTCTATCCCCAAGAACTCCTACCTCTGGAAGTACAGAAGCAAGCAGACCCTTTAATGATCATAGTTAACATTAATAAAATCAGCATTAGACGTACTCTCATTGACACTGGTTTAGTGCTCAATGTATGTAGCATTGATCTATTGCTTAATATTAATATTGATTCACCTTCTCTTAATACTTCTTTTGTTGTCATTTATGGGTTTGATAATGTTGGTCGATAAGCTCTAGGTACAATGGTATTACCTTTGCAGCTTGGACCTGTTACTGTACCTACCCTTGTATATGTTATGTCAAAAAAATTACCTTATAACCTTCTTCTTGGTAGACTATGGATTCATGCTATGGGTGTAGTCCCATCTACCTTGCTTAAATCTATTAAGTTCATTGCTAACAATAAAGTAGTCACAGTTAAGGCTGACCCTGAGGCTTTGCACTTATGTAAAATGGCAGTTGTCGGTCAAGTCTCACTTGTGCCTACTCTTATTCCTTTAGTGTCTTCCAATGTGTTGATGTTTACTCCAACAATACCCACTACAAAGGATACTCTTGAGATAAATTTCCCTAAAGAAGATCCTTCTAAAGCAAGAAATCTTGATTCTACTCCTACTTCTCAGAGGAATGCATGTCTTGGTGATGATTAAGGTTCTTTAGAATTATAGATTCCTTCATTCAAGAATATAAAGCTGACCCAATCCACTTAGACCTTTCAACAACATCATTCAAACCCATTATCAAAGATGGTTATTCTTTTGTATCGTGGGATGATGTGAATGCACATTTTAATGTTCTTAGTGTTGACCCTCTTTGTGAGGAAGATGATTATGCCTCTGCTAAAGAGGACAATGTTGGAAGTCCTATCAAAAAGGATGATGTGGATCTCATAGAAGAGCATGATCCCTGTTGCTAGAATAATGCTCTCTATAAAGATCCTCCTTCTTCGCAAGATTTGCAAACATGTTATGGCCCTGACTTTAAGCTTGTCTATAAGTGTGGCTATGGGTGCAAAGGTTGTGGGCATAACAAACAAGGCATTCAGGTCCCTATAGAAATTTCACCTCACAAGCATAATTTGGGGCTTGGTTGCTCGAATAAATAATCTAAGCAGAAACCACAGTTGAATGTTGATGCAATGTCCACTCAACTTCATTCTCACGGATTGGTCTATCCTCCTTTGTCTTCAATCTTCGTATCTTCTTCTTGTGAGAAGTCAATTTTTTCTCCACAAGAGAAAGGGTTGCTTCTTGCTCCTCATTCCTTGTCTGAACAAGAGCATATTTTTTTGTGGCTGCTTAAAGCCCTCTTGATTACTCTTCCTCCTCCGTACACGTAAGAAATTTCATGAGCATGATAAAGGAAAATATTCTTTATGTGCATACCATCAATTTCTTGGCCATTTCACTAGTGAATGTAAGGCCTTGAAGGATAAAATACAACAACTTCATGATTCAGGTGCATGTTGATGCACCTACCTCTTCTTCAAATGACAAGTGATATTGAGGTTTACCTCTATCTTGCATGTTCTAAATACCTTGTGTGGTTCTCCTCTCCTATATGTTGGGGGTAGTGATAACTGGTTCTGGAGATGTGTGTCCTTCTTAAGGACCCCCTCTTCTCTCTATCTTTCTATTTGAGCAACCCTTGAGTGGACCCCTTTTCTTTTGAAGGGTTCCTGAGGAACCCCCTTTGAAAGATTTTCTCTTGAATGAATTCTTTAAATCTAGTTTGGGGGTAGCCTGACTAGACCTATATTTTATGTGATTGTCTTGTAACATAGCTTGTAGCAGCCGTAGGATTCTTTGATTTATATTGCTTTATAGGACCGAGAACCTATAGAGCTCCTTTACATCCTTATTTGGTGATATGGGTTTTCCTCCTCGAGTGGGGATTGATTTTATCACTTTTACTCTATGATACAAGTTTTCCTCCTTCAGTGGGGATTGATTTGATCACTTTTACTCTATGATATAGGTTTTCATCCTTGAGTGGGGTTTGATTTTATCACTATTACTCTATGATATATGTTTTCCTCCTTGAGCGAGGATTTCTCTTATCACTTTTACTTTGTGATATGGGTTTTCCTCCTCAAGCGAGGATTTCTTTTATCACTCTTGCATTCATTTTTATCTCTCTCTTCTCAACTTGTATATACCAGATCAAAGATTTGCATCTTCTTCATCCTGAGTATATGCCCTTCCCCTCTTCATATTAGAATTCTTCTATGTGTTTTTTTTCATTTGGGGATGATGCATAGTACTGTGACAACATTTTACATCAAGGTCTCTTTCACTTTGCTGATTCAAATCCTTTAGATTTTTGTTCTAACATTGTTGTTTGGTGCAGGTTTTTCTTGTCTAATGTGTTTGTTTTGCAGGTCTTCAGCCTAGGGGCATGCTTTCATGGTTCAAAGAGTTATCTTCTTCCTCTATAGTATCCTTTTAGCATATGATGTTAATTATGTTTAGTAGATTTCCTTTAGCATGCATATTAGTGTAGATTCATATGCCCACTATAGTGGGGGAAAAATGTATAGTCATAAAATTGCACCGTTCACAATTTCACGTACATTGTTGTATCTGCTTTAGTGTCCACTTCCTTAGCATCTTGTGTAGGCTCATTTTAGCCCCTGCATCAGCCTTTTTCCCTTCTCAAGATGCTCCAACGCCCCTTTTTAATAGCTACCCTTGCATGTCAACTTTACATCGGACCTTGTGCCCTTCCCATTTTTTAAATTTTGTAGCATGACGTGTCCAAACATTAGTGTGATTCACAGACATCCACATGGTGCACTAGAGCTCTGTGACATTTCAACATTTAAATGATCATATTCATGCATGTTTGCCACTTGTTAGCCATCTTTGTTGATAGTAATGACTGGGGATTCCCGAAAATGGCTCAAGAAGCTTCTTTTCTTTCCCTAAATGCTATCTTTTCACTTCATTTGTGACTCTTCTTCGACTTCTAGCTTCTCTCTTACTTTGGCTTTATCCTTCTATCATCTTGATCTTGCTTACATAGCTTCATACAACTTGTGGTAGCAACTTCAAGCTCTCTCAATCTCCCTTAGTAGCAATCCTTGAAACACTCTTGGCTCTTGCAATTATTTTGGTCTCATTCCTTGCAGCTCTATCTCCCTTACTACATGGTTGTGAGCATCTTAGGATTCCATATCCTTTATCCATTGTATATTTACTTCATGATACAGGTTCTCCTCCTTGAGCAGGGATTGCTTCTATCACCTCTTTTGTGAGATGGGCTCTGCTCCTTGAGTGGGGTTTGTTTTTATCACTCTTACTTTGTGGTGCGGGTTCTACTTTGAAGTGGGTTTTTCTTTCACCATGTGCTCTTTTCCATTTTGATTCATCTCTCTCTTTTCATGCTTGGTTGCTCGTGGAGGTGGGAACACCAAAATGGGGGTTTGACTGAGGCAAACCCCTATACAACCCCAACAATTTCTCTAGATATCATGCATGCAGGTATTGAAGACATTCATGTGTTGGAGGCTTCATTACTTTGATTGTTGTGAGCATCTACTTTCCTTTCTATCTCTTTATCTTTATCATTTACTTTACTTTATTTTAGTTCTATTGTATTCTATCATTTTCCCACATTCTGGAAGTTCTTAACGATTAGAGTAGAAGTAGTCACTTCACCATTTTCTACAAAAAACTCACTTTTTGTTTTGTACGAGATGCCAACGCACCTCTTAGATGCCAGTGCGCCATGTTGTCGTCTATATTCTGCGCTGAAATCCTTTGGTTGAGAGTTTGTTGGTTTCTCCAAAAAGTCTCTATGACTTGCTCTTTCTAATCCTAGAACTCTCACCATTGTTCCTTGAGGTAGTTTAGGGTAGTTTTCCCTATGAGGCTCTCTGAGTGAAGAGAAATCATGAGTATTGAATCCCCCTTCTCTACACATTCATATTTGATAAAATTTACAAAAGTGGAACCTATTTTTTTACTCTCTCCTCCCCTCTTCCACATAGTATCAACACCTCTTGAAATTTTTTGTAATGTCAAAAATTATTTACAATGTTATATTTTATTTCTTAATATCTTGATTCCTCACCCAAGAATTCTTAATAATTGGATGAAATAATATGATATTGCTTTAGGGGGGTATATTATTTCATTAATGAATGTGATAATTTAATTGGTAAAATCATTTTTATACCAGTCTATTAATTAATATTTTATCTAAATTATAAAATTATGTCATAGGGTAAATAATTTAAATAATAAAGTGATATTAAATATTTGAATCTCTTAGTTCAATAATCACCCCCCATGATTATTTATTCCACAATAAAATACAAGGCTAAAATTCATATTACTAAGAATATTTATCTTTTCTTTTTTAAATTGATAACATGTGCCCCTTGTAAAATTTAAGGGGGGGTATTACAACATAATATTTACTAGAGGCCCACACTTATTTATAAGTAGGTTATTATTTTCATAGCATCATTGACTTTCAGTCCATAAAATTTTTCTCTATTAACTTAAGTATTTAATTTTGCATTGGGATTTTGGAATTTATTGACCCATCATGCATTTTTTTATTCCCAATAGCTTGTTGGAGTTCCCTTTCCCCAAGTACTCTTGATATATCATCCCCAACCCTGATCTCTTGGTCCCTTACCAATGTCTTTTGGATTGTAGCTTCAGATCATACTCTATCCAAATACCTCTTTTAGACTCCTCTTGAATCCTAAATCTCACTTTAATATTTCTTCACTAAGTATATTAGAGTCAAAATTGTAGCATGTCATCTACGTGAGTACTAATTTTCTATCTTTCTCAACTCTTGAACCCTATCAATTCCTCTATGTTTGGAGTCAAAATTCCACTAATCCCTTTGCCTCGGTACTCATTCTAATGTTTTTTTGAGAATCCACCATTTGATAAATTCTCTTATATTTCTTATTAGAGTTTGTAGAGTAAACTTCCCTTTAAAGTAGTACTAGGCATGAGTCATCTTTGAACCTCAACTGTCAACATCCCAAAACTCTTCGTTACACTCTACCTTTGAATTCCAAAATTACATTTTACTTTATGGTAAATGTAACGATGAAATATGTGATTATGAAATTTGGAAAGATAAATTCTATGATGAGTTTTATGCGATGAGATGTTTTTTGCATATAAATGAAATACTGATGAATATGTAATGACATGATTATGATGTAAATGTTAATAGCTAAATACTCTATTTTTTCTTGAGTGGAGTTGTAGGATCATTTTCTCACACCCTCTAGAGGAAGAGAGTGAGTATCACCCAAGGGAAGAGTAAAGGGATTACTAGAAATTTCATTAGAGTTTTCTTTGCACCACATAGGTCAAGTTTTAGATACTGATGTTTAAATATGAGTCTAGGGTTTCTACTTGTATATTGGGGTAAGTTTAACCTTGTTTCTATCTATCTTTAATATCTTCATGTTTAATTTAATTGCAAACTTAATGTGTCATGTGGTAATCATCTAGTATTTAATATGCAAAATATGTATATATAAACATTATTAAAAGAATAATAAGTACATAGTGTGTATGCTTATATGGTATACATTTACATGTTTACAATGATTATGCATCAACACACACACATGCATATATATATATTTATTAGTGTAAATTAAATAATACATTTATGTATATATACGTTTCATATTATATGTTTATTTTATTAGTGTTTTTTATCTAGCAATAAAATGTTTATGAAAGCATGAAAGTTTTTAATCATTATTGCTAAATGATATCGATATAGAAAATGGCAATAATTCCAACATATTGGTGAGAGATAAATAACCACCAACCTTATATTGTAGTATAACAACCACAACCTTACAACAAGGAATTTACTAGGAATTTTAACCAAGAAGTAAAAAAGTAATCATTCCATAAAGATAGGACATAAAAAAACTTCTTTCAATAATTGATTGTAATTTCATAACTTGATAACATAAGCATAACATGAATAATAAACAACTTTTTCCTTTTTACATTTTCCACATGAATAATTTCAAATGAATAAAATATAACATTTAACATTTAAGGGGCGTGGTCAGAGATACATATATAGATACTTTATTTCTTTCTATCTCACAAGACTTGGAATGCCATCTGCAAGAGGGAGAGCATCACCCAGGTGCTTTACCTCCAACCATGGATCAACAATCCCTACACACCTTCCTAACTAGAAGTGGCCCTTCCCTTCAATGAAGGGTATAGTTAATAACCCTCTAATAATTTTCATCTGAGCTCTATTGTTGTGCCCTACTTAACCAATACCATCAAACAACTCTAGAGGTATTCCAAATATGAATGACAACTCTGATTGTGTTAAGTATCTAGAACATAGTGAATCAACAAGTGTAAGTAGAGACTATTACACTCACTTTGGCCAAAGTATTTGAAATATATTTAATCGCTACTTACGAGTGATTCCATTCATTCACCCACCCTCCTCAACTTGGGAGAAATTTATTTGACCTATGGCTAAAACATACTATTTGACCATTGGTTAACATTTATAAAAAAATCATTTAAAAAGTGATGTCTTTATTTAATTCATACCCCTAGACACCTATCAATCTCTAGCAGAATAGTATCGTTCCTTGACTACTATCCATATTGAGCATAGTGCTACCCCTTGTTAAGTCATAAATCATCTATACTGGTTAAGTCTTCTAAACTTTTGAACACCCATATTACATTCATGTAACATCTTGGACCTTGGCAACTTCCACTTGTTCAAGTTCTTACTTACTAAGTCAACAAACGATTTGAATGGTTATACTTCCCTGGCCTTGAATATCCAAGTTATATTCTCATAACTTATTGGGACTTGACAACTACCACTTATTCAAGTCCTTCATATTAACCATGAGAGTATCTTCTCTCCCATTCTAAGAACAAGTAGTTGATACTAGTGGTCCACTGTCTTTCAATAGACTCTCTTGGTTACAAACTAAAAGTATTGACAAAATGATCAACATATATAGATAACAATTATTAATCTTAAACTGAAGATTCCTTCTTTGTATAATAGTCTCGCATGTCTAACATTTAGTTTTACTATAGAATCCTTTCTTAGAATGTGAAGATTCACTAAGTAAACAACTCATATGGGTTATTAGTAATTTTTTACTCGAACACCTAAGTTACATTCATGTAACTACCTGGGTCTTGGCTACAACCACTTGTTTGAATCTTTACCATAACCCTTGAGAGAAACTACTCTCAAAATATAATATTTCATCAAATCTTGACCTATCTAGTCATGATATGGTATACTAATTACATATGCTAATTCCCCATAGTGATGGTTATTTTTTCATGAAGAATATAACTTTCTTTAGGTTTTAGACTGTCTTGCTAAACACTATATTCTTGTTTACTAAGGATAAATTCAACTATAGACCAACTAGTTTAGATTTTCAATAGTTTCACATTTATATTTTTTACTTCAAGATTGTAATATGTTTGGTTTGGTAAAATATTTTGGGCATCGAATTCCCTTGTTATTATTTTTCAACATCTATTGTCTAGGCTACTGCCTCTAATTCAAGTCTCAACATGAACCATAAGGTTTATCTTCTTACCTATTCTTAGGCTTGGAAAATATTGATGACACTATACCATCATCTTAACATACACATGGTCATATAGAATATATTGACATTACATCATACAAGCAAGGAAATAATATTTAAACCAAATAGAGGATTACTTCCTCTTACTCAAGTGTCAAACTCCCAATTACAAGTCATAAGGTTGGGTTCATAATATATCATAAGAAATAATGGGGTATATGATATGTAATATCATCAAGATTTTGAGCAAGTGAATATTGTGCTCAACCCCAAATTCTCATTACACAAACATAACACACTATTTATTCTCATTTGTCTCTTTTTAGGAAATTACACAATAAATCTTGCTATTTTCCTAGCATTTGAACCATAATATTCATTATGAATTTATTTATAATAGACTATACAAAAGATTACTTAAAAATATCTTTTCACTCTTATTCTCAAAGTTAACAATATTAAAATATCATTATTAACTCTTCTATTTTTAGACTGCATATTCTCATTATTTTAAATAATCATAAAAAACTCTTTCTGTTATCATACAAGTAATTCTTATTTCAAGCTCTTGATAAAAAGATGATAAGTTTAAAAACAAATAAGACATTCTTGTAAATTCTAACTATTGACTACAAATAGCTACCCTCCTTCAAATAGTCTAACAACTACTTACCTGTTGTTATCACCTCTATCACAGATAATGCTTAAAAATATTAACACTCAACTACTACGTCCCTTTCTCAATGCCTATCAACCAAACCAAATAAAAAAATCATCTCGCTTTTATAAGAAAAGCTTACTTAGATTAAATGAATTCCACTACTGAGGAGAGTGGTGCCTTATATATGCTTGCATAACCATATTTCAGTTAGAAAATGCCTCCCTAAGAGGCTCGAGTTACTTCATATTAATTCCACGTTTTCATATGAGTTTTTCCCACATTTAATTTTTAGCTTTGTGAGCTTTAATAGCTTAACTATATGAGCCACATTGTGGTTGATTTAAAACAATAATCAGAAGCTTCTAATCCTACATGATGCCTCCATAACAGCCAAGATAATATGTGGCTTTAATAGCTTTTGAATTTGTTTGATTGAATAGCCACGTGGTGGATTACTTGGTTGCACAATTTGGTCGATGAAATTGCATCAAGAAAAGTAAAAACCATTGCAATGCTTTTACTTGGTTACCCCAATAAGGTGGCTAAATTCCCTCCATAAAAAATCAGTTTTAATACTATTTTAAAAATCCATTATGAGAAAAATTATCACACCTTTATGGCTACTATGAGTAGCCTTAATAGGCTTAAAGTTGGCACAATAATTTTATGAGTTTGTTTCATATTTAAATGCAATAAATTTCAGTTTTAAATGTTGTTCTAAATACTTTAAAATGCAAATTTATACGCCACTTTGTGGCTGTTTAAAATTTACTATTATTTGCAGATTTCAATTCCTTTGGAATACGCATGTGAGCTTGGAAAAATTCATGCATATGTTTGATATTTAAATGTTGATTTTAAAGAATTTTATAGTGGTTGTTCCATTAAGTCGAATGCCTCAAATTTTGGCTAAGTTGGAAGAAATTTTCCATGCCTTATTTAATACTTAAGACTTTGCTTTCCTTTTTATAGAGATTTGAATAGCTATCATTTAGCTTAGTTAGGTGGCCTCTTTATTAGGTCTAAGCTACGACTTTTAAACCATTATTTTAAGCCTTTGATTGAGGCTTTTTCCTCTCGAAGAGCTTTGAATTAAATCATATTTTTCTTCACAATATTGATTGGATATTATCAATATTAATTATTTAACACATCTATTTATATATATTCATGTATGTATATAATTACTTACATATATATATTTATACATATGAGTATATATATATATATATATATATATATAGTTGAATGAACAAAACAACTAAGAGGGGGGGTGAATCATTTGTAGCAAATTAGAACATCAAAACCCTCAATAGTAATCAGATCTACATGCATCCAATAAACCCTTATTCTATTAAATTGAATAATCATTAAATGCAGATAACAAAAACTAAAATAACAACACCATTCACAATATAAGTAATTGCAAAACTAATACAAGGGTTCATAGACAAAATAGGACACACTGTCCAAAAAGGCTCATAGCCAGTGTTCACTGCTAGATAAAAAATCAAAGAAGTTAGAAGATAAATATTATATAGAGAACAACTACTCAATGAAACAAGGAATCCACCACAAATTCTCCAACACTTTCAAAGCCTTGTTTGAAATATTGCGGACACCTTCAACTCACAACATTCAGATATCCAACACTTTGAAGTTTGCACTGCTCTGCTCAAACTCAAACTCTACTCTTCAAAAATTCACATCACTTGCATCACACACCTCTTTTCTTTCTATATTTTCTATCTTTACAACCTTTAACATCTCGACTCATACTTATACCATCCTCAACCTAAAAAAAATTCTCCAAGGTCAGCAATACACACTTTACACTTTGCAATTTCAAATTAGGTTGGCAATAAAACATTCCTACAATGGATAGGAATGAAAGTGGTCCAAAACAACACTTAACTGGGACCCAAATTAAATTTCACATGCCATGTTGTGCCTTCACTAATACTTGAACATCTTCAAATGTAGTGTAAACACCATGTCGATCATTGCCCATTAAAACTCGTTAAACATTAAGTACACACTTCCTTAAATCAATCTAAAACTTTTAGACAACAAAGTTTACTTGTACATGTTCCAAGAACATCCTGAAAACCAACAAATTCCTTCACAAAATTTTCACCTGAAGATTATAATCATACTATTTATCCAGACAGCACTACCAGATACTGCAATACTCTAAAAATAAAAAGACTTTCTTATGATACTCCTAACCATGAATCCTTTTGACACAAACAAGAGAAAAACACCATTAGCTTTCTTTCAAAACCACAAGTCCTGAAAAACAACTGCATAAAAATGAGGAGAAAATGCATTTCTCCTAGACACCTCTATACAACACTGCAAAACCAATTCACATATTGGTGAGCATAAATTCCTCCAGGACCAACGATCTAGAAGCCCAAATTCTAGATATATAAATTTTGAACAACTCTAACCAACATATCCAAACCACAAAAGTAGATCTTCAACCTATAAGAAATTCAAAGCAAAACTAGCATACCTCTGCAAATCAGAACACCTCATTTCCTTATTTTATCAATTTTCTCAGTATCCTCGACATCTTCATCATGCAACACTATTTATCAACACATAGTTGACATCAATGACAACACCAAATTGTTGACATTGAAATGATAATACCTTCATACTTGTAGTAATCTCCCCCCTTGTCATTGATGGTAACACATGATGTGAAAAACCATCAAAGACAACACAAATTTGAACAACTTTTTTATGATTTTCTTTCTTTTCTCCTCCTGCATAGATACAAGTTTTCACATGATTATCTCCCCCCTTTGACATCAATGGAGAAGGATATTTTTTTTTGCATTGTTCCCCCCCTTTGAAACTAAACCAAAATACTTTCTTTGAATATCCCCCCTTAGAAGTACACCTAATCAAATTAGCAACTCAACAATAATGACAATATTCCTCACTGCAACAATGGCACTAGCTACTCCCCTTGAGAGGTAGCCACCAACACCAGTTCAGAAAAGAGATGAATCCATAGATCCATATGTATCTAGTTCAAGGAAGGAGGGGTGGTAACCCTCAACTTCTCTTGAAGATACTCAAAAATATCATTAGGAAGAGCCTTAGTAAGTATATCAACAATTTGATCCTTTGTAGACACATTCAAGATTCACCTCATTCTCTATAACCTTATTTCTTAGAAAGTGATACCTAATTGATATATGATTTGTCCTTGAATACATCACTAGATTCTTTGAAATGTTAATTACACTTGTATTATCACAAAAGATAGAAATAGGCTCATCATATACTACTCTACTATCCTTCAATGTTTGTCTCATCCATAAAACTTGTGTATAGCATGATGTTGCTACAATATACTCAACCTCTATAGTGGATAAATAAACTAAATCTTGCTTATTGCTTAACCATGACACTAATCTACATCCAAGAAAGAATACACCACAACTTGTACTTTTCCTATCATCAACACAACCAACCCAATGCACATCTGTATACACACTTAATATGATATCAGTATCCTTAAGATACCATAAGACATAATCTAGAGTGCCTCTTAAATATTTGAATATACTCTTCACTACTACAACGTGTGTTTCTTTAGGATCTTCTTAAAATATAGACACAAGACAAACTGCATGCATGATATCTGGTCTAGTAGCAGTTAGATATAGAAGTCCACTAATCATAGATCTATATTTTCTCTAATCAACCTCAGGTGAATCATCATATTTTCTCAATTTTAAACTAGTCACTATAGGAAAGCATATTGGTTTGGAGTCTTCCATTCCAACTTCTTCAACATCTCTTTGACATACTTTGGCTATGAAATGAAAATACCTTTATCTATTTGATTAATTTGTAACCCAATGAAGAAATTCATCTCCCCAAACATTGACATCTCAAACTCTTTCTGCATCTCTTCAGCAAAATTTCTTACACATAGCTTCATTTCCTCCAAAGATAATATCATCCATATACACAGCCACTATCAAGATTTTTTCTTCCTCAAATTTGAAGTGAAGATTACTCTCTACGACGCTTTTACTGAATCTTTTATCTATCAAATATTTGTCCAATCTTGCATATCAAGCTCTAGGAGCTTGCTTCAATCCATATAATGCCTTCTTCAATCTATCCACCATATCTGGTTTATCTGGCAGCTGAAATCCTTGTAGTTGTTCCATGTAAACCTCTTCTTCCAATTCACCATTCAAAAAATCATACTTCACATCCATCTGATAAACTTTAAAGTCTTTGTATTCTGCAAATGTGAAAAACATTATGATAGCTTCCATCCTAGCCATTGGGGAAAATATTTCCTCAAATTCTATTCCTTCCACTTTTGAGTAACCTTACACAAAAGTCTTTCTTTATTTCTTATCACTTCTTCATTCTCATTCAACTTTTTTCTAAATACCCACTTAGTTCCAATTATGTTTTTGTTTGTTGGTCTAAGAACCCATTCCCAAGTTTGATTTTTCTCAATCTGCATAAGTTCTTCTTCCATTGCCTTCATCCAATATTCACCTTTTCATGCCTCACTCACTATTTTATGTTCAACTTTAGAAACTAAACACATATTTACCTCGTATTTAGCAACTCTACTTCTTGTCGATACTTCTTTCCTCTTATCTTCAATCATCTATTCTTTGAAATGATTCTTTTGCACATATGTAGGGGTCTTAGAGGTCTTCTCTGAAGCTTCTTCCTCTTCATTATGCACTTCTTTTTCTCCATCCTTTTCTTCTTCTTCTTCTTCTCTACAATTAGGTTCATCTGAGACATATCCATCTATTGCAATTGAATTCTGAAAATTTTCATCAACCTTAACATTTGCACTTTCAACAATCTTTCTTATCATTTTTTTAACATCTATATGCTTTTATTTTAGTATAATATCCAAGGAAGATACCTTCATCAGACTTTGCATCAAATTTCCCAAGTTTTCTTCATCTCTCTTGATATAACAATTTCTTCCAAATACTCTAAAGTACTTGACAGTAGGCATCTTTCCATACCATAACTCCCTATGAGTCTTTATGATGTTAGCTTTTGCTTGAATTTTATTAAGTATGTAAACAGTAGTATGAATTGAGTCTCTCTAGTAAAATTTCAATATTTTTACTTATTTTATCATAGTTATAACAACTTCTTAAATAGTTTGGTTTTTCCTCTCAACCACTCTATTTTTATGAGGAGTTCCAGGGGAAGACAAGTGCCTCTTTATTCCATGAACTTCACAAAACACTTTAAACTAATTGGAGGTGAATTCTCCACCTCAGTCAAACCTCAAAAATTTGATATTCACATTCATTTCATTCTCAACCATAGCTTTAAATGCATTGAATCTACCTAATGCATCATATTTTTCTCTAAAAAAAGTAACCCATGTCATTCTAGAGTAATCATCAATCAAAAGAATAAAATACCTATCACCTTGAAGACTACTCACCCTTGTAGGACCACAAAGATATGTATGTATTAATTCCAGCATTCCAATAGCAGATTGTTCCTTTGCTTTGAAACTATTCCTTACTTGCTTTCCAAATTGAAAATTCTTGCAAACAACATTGATATACTTTGTGATTCTTGGGAGGTATCTTATTGCATGAACATAATTGATTCTCACCAAATTATATAAAAAATTCATGTGACACATCCTTTGATGCCATAACCAATTGTCATTAATCTAAGACATAAAGGAATGACCATCAATGCCCTTAAGCTGATAGATGTTTCCATATGTCCTTTTACCAACAACAATCATAGTTCCAGTCCCTTTTCTAATCTTACATCTTTCATCCTTAAACAAAAGATTATATCCTTGGATACACATTTTTCCAACACTCAAAATATTATTCCTTAAACCTTTAACATAGTAATTATATTCAGTATTATGCTTTTCATCAAAACTGATTGAACCTATTCCAAAAATCTTAGCTCCTAAATCATCTCCAAATTTAACTAATCCTCCATCATACTTTTTAAGTTTAACAAACTTACTTTTATCTCTGGTCATGTGATTAGAGTAGCCACTATCAGCAACCCATTAATTTTTATCCTTTTTAACATGAAAATAAGAAACCTAAGTACTTTCAATCTTATCCTTCTCCAAAACACTTTCCTTCACACAAATTTCAGAGTTGGTAGACGTAGATTCATCTTTTATAACAGAAAAAAAACATACATTTTCATCAACATCTCCATAATTAGATTCATCATCATAAATACCAATATCTTCTTTGACATAGTAACTTCTTTTAATCATCTTTCCTTTATTTTCCTTACTCTTATTGTTCACAGCTCCGTTTAGACATATTGAAGCATAATGACCTATTTTTCTACAACTCAAATATTTGAAATGTAGTTTACCTTTGTACTTACCGGTTCCCTTCTTCACCCTTCTTACAAAGTTAGCTTCCACATTATCAAGATCTTCTCTATCTGAATCTTCAATCTTTTTTTGTTTTACAACCTTAAAATGAA
Source organism: Sequoiadendron giganteum (assembly GCA_007115665.2). Taxonomy (NCBI): domain Eukaryota; kingdom Viridiplantae; phylum Streptophyta; class Pinopsida; order Cupressales; family Cupressaceae; genus Sequoiadendron; species Sequoiadendron giganteum. The sequence continues at coordinate 340,407,580 of CM021109.1, read as the reverse complement.
TCTCCACTTTTGTGCCATTTTTCAAACCAATCTTTCTCATTTCAAATGAAGTTAGTGTACCAATTAATTTATCTCTAGAATAAGTATTAAAATTCGCAACTTCCTCAATATAAAATACCTTTTTACTCTATGAATTAGGAAGAGTTATGAGAACTTTCTTTACCACCCTCAGTTCTTTGGCTTACACACCAATACCTCTCATATCACTTACCAGCTCATCAAATCTATGTATGTAGGTTGAAATTGTTTTATATTTAGAAATTCATATGGTCTCATATTATTCCTTCAAATTTTGAAATTTTTTCTTGTTTAACCTTGTCATATCCTTCATAAATACTTTCAAGCTTATCCCAAACATCTTTAGCAGTATTAAGATTCATAACTTTAACCAATTTAAAATTTGAAAGACTATTCATCAGAATAAATCTCGACTTAGCATTTACCTCATGTGACTTGATCTCATTACTTGTACTTAGGCCATTTTTAGGTTCAACATATTGATTCTTTATTGCCTTTTTAATCTCAAACTGATGAGATTCCAAATATCCTTCCATATTTATCTTCTAGAATGCATAGTTTGTTGCATCAAATCTAGGGCAATCAATATGTTTCACCATCCCAGATCTACATCAAGCAGTTAAAATATTCTCCAAGGAATCTTGTTTGATACTAATATTTAAATGGATAAGACAATTGAGAGTGGGGGGATTAATTAGTTTTATAAAATTAGAACATCAAAACCCTCAACAGTAATCAGATCCACATGCATTCATTGAAACCTTATTCTGTTAAAGTGATTAATCATGAAATGCAGATAAAAAAAAATGAAATAAACAAAACCATACATAAGAGAACACCATATTTATGTGGAAAACCCAATGAGGGAAAATAACAATGAAGATTAGCTCATAATATATGAAATTTCAAAATCGGTACAAGGTCTCACTACCAGAATAGGACACACTATCTAAAAAGGCCCATAGAGGGCTCACTACCATAGAAAGAAACAAAGAAGATAGAAGAAAAATATTACACTAAGAACAACTTCTCAATGCAACAAGGAATCGACAAAAAATTCTTCAACACTTTCACAGCCTTGTTTGAAAGACTACAGACACCTTCAACTTTGTGCATTCAGAAGTCCAACACTTTGAAGTTCGTATTTCTATACTCAAACTCACACTCTACTCTTCTAAAATTCACATCAGTTGCATCACACACCTCTTTTCTTTCTATATTTTCTATCTTGAAAAAATTCAACATCTCAACTCATACTTATACGGTCATCAACCTTGAAAACTTTCTCAAAGATCGACAATACAGGCTTCACACTTTGCAATTTTAAATTATGTCTGCACTAAAACATTCCCGTGATGGATAGGAATGAAAGTGGACCAAAAAACACTTAACTAGGACCAAAATTAAATCTCACATACCATGTTATGCCTTCACTGATACTTGAACATCTTCGAATGTAGTGTAAACACTAGGTCAATCGTTACCCATGAAAACACATTAAAAATTAAGTACACGCTTCCTTAAATCAATCCAAAACTTCTAAACAACAAAATTCACTTGAAAAAAATACAAGAAATCTAAAAACCAACAACTTCCTTCATAAAAAAATTCACCTGAAGATTATAATCATATTTTTTATCTAGGAAACACTACAAAATACTTCAATATTTTGAAACTCAAAGGACTTTCTTCTGATATGCTTAACCATGATTCCTCTCAAAAAAAACAAAAGGACAACACCATTATCTTTCCTTCAAAACCACAAGCCTTGAAAAGAAACTATGGAGAAATGTGGAGAAAATAGATTTCTCCCACACACCTCTATACAACACTGAAAAACTAGTTCACATACTGGTGAACACAAATTCCTCTAACCAATGATCTAGAAGCCCAAATTCTAGATATAGAAAATATGAACAACTCTAACCAACATATCTAAACCACAAAATCAGATCTTCAACCTAGAAGAAATGCGAAGCAAAACTAGAACACCTTTGCAAACCAAAACACCTCATTTCCTTATCTTATCAATTTTCTCAATATCCTCAACATCTTCATCATGTGACAATCTTTATCAACACATAGTTTACATCAATGTCAACACCTTTATACTTGCAACATATATATATATATCGGTTCTCATTGAATCATATATACATATACCCATATATTCTCACATATAAATATATACATATGTTTTCATAAATACATACCTCAATATATATATTTATTAAAATCATAAAACTATTTGATCTTAATACATATACATATATATTAATACATAAATATACCCCTATATACATATATTGTAATGATGAGATTGATTACCAAATCAATTTGATAATAATAATAAATAATAATTAAAATTTTAATAACTAAGTATGACTAACCTTATCATTTTTTTAAGGGAAAACCAAGCTTGATTTGACTAGGTTAACTTACCCAAAAGATGCAATCTAATGGCTAAAGACTTACTTAGTTTTGAAGGTATCCAAAAACGTGACTAATGTGGTGCGATTGAACTCATATGGAATTACTATCAAGTCCTTAGTCCATACCCTTCTCCTAGATTATACTCTCTCTCTCCCTTTGGAGGGAAGGAAGTCTTACCTGCATATCCACTTAGAAAACAATCATGTAGTTAGCCATAACATTTACATCACATTCATATTGTCACATATCATCAATATTTCAATTAAATGCATAAAACCATTACATCACATAAAATTCATCATAGCATTAATCTTTCAAAGTTTCACAGTCATTTAAATAATTATTGCATTCAACATAAGGTGAAAAGTAAATTATAATTCAAAGGTGGGGTGTAACATATTCCCCCCCTTAAGGATCATTAGCCTGATGATTCAAAGTATCATAGCATATAAAAAATTAAATAAAAGTTTCAATTTCTATTTTAAAATTCAAGAAAAAGATGGGGAAATTTCTTGTTTAATCTCATTATAATTTTCTCTTATAGCATTGTCCTCTACATTTTGGTCCCACTGGACCTTGCACTGAGTAACCTTGCTAATACACATGTGAAGCCTACATGATTTGAACACTCTTTCTCTTAATTATAATTTTCTTAGTATTCTCTTATCATTAGTATAGATTTTATTCCTAATATTGGATTTTTCTAGCCTTTTCTCGATCAACTTGATCTATATTTCCAGTTCAGATAGCATTTATAGACCAAGGCTAATCCTATCTTCTAGCTTCCCCAACTTATAGGAATTTGGCACTTTCTTCCATACAATGGTTCAAATGGATTCATTTAAATTATAGAATTATATGAGTTATTATATAAAAAAATTACAAGCAGAAGATAGTCCTCCCACTTATATTTTATTGATCCTTTCAAAGCACTCTCGATAGGTCTTCTAATACTTAGTTTACTCTCTCTACTTGACTATCTATTTTTGGAGGATATGTTGAACTTATGCTCAACTTAGTTACAAGTGAGGTGAATAAGGTTTTCCAAATCTTGAAGTCATATGAGCTTCCCTATCTAAGATAATCTTCTCAAGAACACCGTGTAATCTAAAAACTTCTTTTACAAAATTTCAAACTATGATTGGTGCTTCATCAGTCAAATTTATGGGCATGAGATGGATACCTTGGTGAGTCTATCCACCACTACCAATATTTCATTATTCCTATTGCTAGACATAGAAAGATCCTACACAAAATTTGTGCCAATGATCTACCATTTCCACTTTGGAATCTCATGAGGTATATAGTCCTATTGAATGATAATGTTCCACTTCCACCCTCTAGAATTCTAGACATTCTACTAAATATCTTGGTGCATACCTCTTCATTCCTTTCTAGAAATTTAGTGGCTTTATATCATCTAATTTATTTTTTTAGACCACGATTTTTTGAATAAGGTATGGAGTGAACCTCTCTCCACACTATATTCCTTAACTCTTCTCGGTTTAAAACATGCATTCTTCCTTTAAAACTCAATAGCCCATTTGGCTCAAAATTTAACCCATCGTATCTTAGATGTTAAGAATTTTCCAAGAGATATTTCTTGATCTGCTCTTAATATTCATCTCCCTGGACTTTGGAAACACTTGATTTTTCAATAATTTGTATAGAGATCATTGAGTTATTCCTCCATCAAATTAGGGTATTCACAACTTGGTTTTCATTTCCCTTGACATAATTGATCCTGAAATTATAGTTTGATATTAGATCTAAACCTATTCTTGGTGAGAATTTATATGAGGTTGGTTAAAAAAGTGCTTTTGACCTTGATGGTTTGACTTTAACTCAAGGGTTTCCTAAGCAATTAAGGTTGCTACATTCATAATGTATTAGCAATTATTGCTAGTTCATGATAATATGGAGCATAGTCTTGCTCATATGTCTTTGATTTTCTAATATCATAGCTGATATCTCTACCTTCTTACAAAATTACACCACATGTCCCCTCTCTTGAGGCATCGGTGATGATCACAAATTGACCCTCAAGATTAGACACTTTCAAAATTGGTGCCAAAATTAACTCTCTTCTAATAGATCAAATACCTCCTAGCATTTTATGACCCTAAAAATTTTCACTAACAACTCTGACACTTGAGTTTTCAACTCCAAGCACTTAGATATTGACACAAAACAAAGTCACTTCCAAGCTATAAAGACTATGAATACAAGCACTTCACAGTAACAATTCTTTAATATCACTCAACATCTACTTCTATTTCATTGAGAATAAAAATAGAAGAATTATTATAGTTAACATGAACACCAAGACTTAGCACACTCTTCTCCATTTACTCCTTTGTACATTTTAGTAGGGGTTTTTATGAACATGATAGGGAAATGAACATATAACAAGATCCATTTCAAACATTTAGAATAACCACCATTAGGATAAAGTACAACCCAAGAGGAAGAATTAATAATTCCAATAGTAAATTATAAAAGTATGTAATGAAATAATAAGTCAAGTGTGACCAAGGCCACAAAATAAATAGATGGAAAATTTGGTGACTACATTCATGAAAAAAAATTAAAAATCAATATTGATCCATGATTAACAATGAGAGAGTTCATCAATAACCAAAAAAAGCATCAAACTGTGGAAACATGAGTACATGAACTATGTGACCAAGGTTAGACACATTGGAGGGAGTGATGGCTACATGAAACCTTGGGATTGCCCTTTCCATAGTGTGTTAGAGAGATTATACTCAAGTCCAATATAATAATAGTCCATTAGTTTCATGTAACCATGCCTGATGAGAACCACACTTACTCATAAACTGCATCAAGATATTCATGTATTATAATGCAATAATACATATGCAAGGTTTAATACGACATCCACAATCTCTATCCCTAGAATGATAGGGCTTCACCTAAGTATCACTTAACATGGGATTTTACAGTCACATGCAAAAACCCAACCAATATTCTCACATACTGAGCATCTCATCAAAGAGTGATCATTCCCCACCCAAGAAACTCTCAACTAGGGGTATCTTTCAATCTCTATCCAATGCATTAGGGTCTAGGAGGTAATCTCTCTCCTCAAACACATTACATAGGTTGGTTCAATTTGAACTTCACTAAATTCCACCCAAGGAACCCATGGAGCGAAACTCTGACTCAGCTTGTGGTATGAGTTACGACCTTAGCTTCCTCCTCCATCCGCTTCTTCTCTTATTTAATGTATCTTACATCATGCTTGATGGTTTCAAATTCACCAAGACATACCTCTTTATTAATTTTATTTCCTTTTATGGTTTTTATTAGAGCTTCTCACTCTTGGCTTTGAGATACCTTTTGTTACTAGCTATATATTTACTGGTAGTCATCTTAAACCTCACCATTATAGCACAAGGATAGCCAAACATTAGTCACTTTAACATTGGAAGTTAAACCTGTGTAATTAGCTCACAAGCCCAATATGTGGAACCTGGTAGCTCTAATACAACATGTAACAACCACAACCTTACAAAAAGGAATTTACTAGGAATTTTGACCAAGAAGTAAAAAGTAATCATTCCATAAAGATAGGACATAAAAAAATTTATTTCAATAAATGAAATTGCAACTAAATAACTTGATAACATAAGCATAACATGAATAATAATAAAAATTCCTTTTTACATTTTCCACATGAATAATTTCAAATAAATAAGACATAACACTTAACATTTAAGGTACAAGGTCAAAGATCCATATCTAGATACCTTCTTTCTTTCTATCTCATAAGACTCGGTATTTCATCTAAGAGAGGAAGATCATAACCTAGGTTCTTTACCTCCATTCATGGACTGGAAATCCCCCACACACCTTCCTAACTAGAAGTTGCCCTTCCCTTCAAAACAGGGTATAGTTAAGAACCCTCTAGTAATTTCCATTTAAGCTCTGGTGTTGTGCCCTACTTAAGCAATATCATCAAAACAACTGTGGAGTCCTTCCAAATATGAATGACAACTTTGATTGCGTTAAGTATCTAGAACATTGTGAACTGACAAGTGCAAGAAGAGGCTATTGCACTCACTTTGGCCAAAGTATTTAAAATATATTCAATTGCTACTTATGAGTGATGTCATTCATTAACCCACCCTACTTGACTTGGAGAACCTTTATCTAACCTATGCCTAAAACATATTGTTTGACCATTGGTTAACATTTCATATAAATTTTTATTTAAAAAGCGATGTCTTTATTTAAGTCATAACCCTAGACACCTACCAATCTTGAGCATAATAGTATTGTTCCTTGACTACTGTCCATATCGAGCATAGTACTACTCCTTTCTAAGTCATAAATCATCTATAGTGGTTAATTTTTCTTGACTTTTGAACACCCATGTTACATTCACGTAACATCTTGGGCCTTGGTAATCACCACTTGTTCAAGTTCTTACAAATTTAGTAAACAACTTGATTGGTTATATTTCTTTGAACTTGAATACCCAAGTTGTGTTCTTGTAACTTCTTAGGACTTGGAAATTACCACTTATTCAAGTCCTTCATATTAACCATGAGAGTATCTTCTCTCCCATTATAACCACAAGTAGTTGATACTGGGTACCCAATGACTTTGACTAGACTCTCTTGGTTGACAAAATGATCAACATATATAAATAAAAATTCTTAATCTTAAACTAAAGATTCCTTCTTCGTATAACAACCTCATGTCCAATGTTTAGTTTTACTATAGAATCCTTTCTCAGAATGTGAAGACTCACTAAGTAAAAAACTCATCTGGGTTAGTAATTTTTGACTCGGACACCCAGTTACATTCATGTAACTACCTAGGCCTTGGCTATAACCACTTGTTCAAATCTTTACCATAACCCTTGAGAGAAAATACTCTTGAGATATAATATTTCATCAAATTTGACTTATCTGGTCATAATATGGTATAATTACTACATAAAATAATTCCCCATAGTGATGGTTATTTTTCCATGAAGAATATAAATTTCTTTAGGTTTTAGACTATCTTAGTAAACACTGTATTCTTGTTTACTAAGGATAAATTCAACTGTAGACCAGCTGGTTCAAAATTTCAATAGTTTCACATCTATAATTGTTTACTCACCAAGATAGTAATATGTTTGGTTTGGTAAAATATTTTAGAAATTGAATTCCCTTTTTATAATTCTATAACATCTAAGTTCTAGGCTATTGCCTCTAATTCAAGTCCTGACATGAACCATAAGGTTTATCTTCTTACCTATTTTTAGGCTTCTTAGAAAATATTGATGAAAATATGTCACCATCTTGACATACACATGGTCACTTATAATATATTGAAATTACACCATACAAGTATGGAAATAATATCATTTAAACCATGTAATGCCCCACCACACAACCCTAGAGGAAGTTTCAATTCACAATAAAAGCGTAAATTTTTTATAAAAAAAAGTGAATTAAACATACATGTTCGTCTACTATTGACAACATCCCCTAAGGCTACGTAACCATGATTCCTTAAACCCATAAATACATCAACACAAACCATAACATTTAATTACAATACGAAATAAGAATTTAAACAACATAAAGATATACATAACATAATGATATAAACATTCAAGATACAAATTCATTAACTCAATCAAATGGTTACATCTCTCATTCTGAGAATGAGGAAATAATACAAATGTGTTACAATTACATAAATCCACCTCGTAAACACAAGAGGGGTAAAATAACTTATAACAAATTGAAATAATACAATGCTTGAATTAAAACAAGATCTTCGAGCTGTCCAACTGGATGTCTCACCACCAAGTACTGAAGATAAAGGGGGACCCAACGGTGTATGGTGCATGTTCCACCTAACCAAGTGGTACCCAAAGACCCACCTCCCATGCTAGGAGATAGTAACAACATAACATGGACAAACACTACAACCTCTAACCATTGGTAGACTCATATTGACACATACTAACTCAACTAAACACATGTACAATATAAGTCTAACTCTAACTTTGTCACATTGCTTCCAGAAATGTAATTTGATCAAGTATGATAAGAAATCCATACACATAAAACATATACCAATTTTGTCCTAGATAGAGTGTCATCGCACAGTTTTTCATGAGATCTCCTCTGGGAATCTTCATAGGCTCCGGTAATCTTGGTGACCTCAATCGAATCCCAACCCTCATACTTACTCATGTGGAATTAACTACCTCTCGTAAGGAAAAGATAGTTGACCTTTCCATTCCAGGCCTTCCCACTCATCCGAAGTCTAAACGAGCCCTTCTGTCTATGAGTGAGGCTAAATTATCTTGATTAGTGTGTAATACTTCCTAAACAACTAAGTACATTAATTTAGTTATCACTTGATTAAATCACCTCTGAAGGTTACCCAGTTTACCTATTTCTGCTCTGGTGCCTAAAATAAGCCACTCTTCTAATTGACAACATACTATACAAAACAAAACTCCAAGGGTAACTCAAGTGCATACAAACTAGACAATACAATCGCTCCAACTCTAGGAGGCAACAGATAATGAAACTCACTCCATACACTTGGAGGAAACCAATCACATAACGCACTACCCAAGGGAAATACAAATGGTTGACATAAAAAATCGACAACCCTCAACCTTTGGAAGACTTACAAATTAAAAACCCAAATAACCCTTTTTCCCCAATCATGAATACAAGGGAAATAATTACAACAAGCAATGACAAGGAAATAACCTATTTTTGGATATATTAAATCCATTTCCCTTTCTAATACATTTCATAGTAAATAACCAATTGCCTTAACAAAATATTTAATTACCTCAATTAAATTGCCTCTACAGTAAATCCATTTTTCAAATACTTTTAAAAACAACATATTTCCTTCTATTTTCATTTCCTTCCATTTTCCAATTAACATAAAATTATGATATTTTGAAATACAATTATTCTAACTATTAACATATATATTAATATATATTCATAAAATATATACACATAATTATATATTAATATATAATTATGTATATACACTTATAATATATATTAATTAAATATAAACTTAATAATCTACAAACCAAATAAATAAATAAATATATATATACCTTATCGTATAAATGATTTAGAGTTTCAAAAACATTTAATAAATAAATCCGAATTTCCTTACAAATACGAACGGATGCATGTAGGAAAAAAGTTTACAAAAAACAAAAAACAAGTAAACATTTATTGAACAGTGGGAGCGCTGACTGTACTATGTACAGACCGGCCACCCCTCATACGGTTGGAGGGGGCAACGCTCCCTATGGGGCAACGCGTCCCCCTATGAGGTGGGTGCACTGCCTCATAGGCAACACTTTCCCCACCATCATACATGTGGGCGGTGGGACAAAACAAAGACTTTTACAGACTATCATTTCAATTTTATTTTTTAAACTTGGTGATTTCGTACAGCGATGGAAATAAATTTCGCATACGGCGATTTCGTCATTAATAAATAAAATAAAACGTTTATATATATTTGTATGTATATATAGGTATGTATATATATGTAATCATATATATATATATATATATATATAAACAAAATCTCCAACATAATAAACAAATTGAAGGAATTTTCCCAAAATATACTCTACAGGTGAAATTATAAAAATTTCCAGAGAACATAAAATTTCTACAGAGGATTTTTAAAATGAGTCTTTTAAACAACTTTTACAAATCTAAATCTAAACAAAGAGATTACCAATTTCCAACAAAGGTTTACAATTTAAAACCTAATATCCTCTGGGTTTTTCCACCGCAAAATGTAGAGAGGATTCAAAGAAGAATTCATTTTTCTACAGAGGTTTAATTTTTCTAAAAACAAATCTAAATGTTGTTTTTCCTCTAAGTTTGATTTACAAATTGGATCTGTTAAATTTCCCAAATATATTAAATCCTAATCAGAGGTTTAATATTTTTCCTAAAAATCTTCACAGCAACAACAAAAGCTTTAAAATTTTCCTTTCTCTAAAATCAAATCCTTTTCCTAAATGGATTTAACAAAACAATTCATTAAACAATACAATTTCTAATATAAATTCTAAGCAAAAAATATCACAAGTAGAGAACCTGTATCAATAAGCTTCAGACAAGATGAATATTTGATGTCCAACCTCCTCCAAAGCTTCCACAGCTTCTATCCAGCAATCCCAGTAATTCCAACACCAAAAATTGTATCCAATAATCACAGCAAATAAAAAAGAACAATTCCTCAACAATTCCTATAGCTAAGAAACTCTACAATCCTCTGTGTATTTTCCAATTTTTCATTCTTCCCCAAAAAATATCCTCACACTCCCATGAAGAAGCTTTCCTCTTCTTCCCAAATCCAAAATTCTCTCCATGAATCATCTTTCAACAACCTCTAAATTAATTTAACTCTAACATGCTCGCAAAATTAAAATATCTTCTAACAACCAAATCTAATTTCCATTTAATTTAATAATTCTAAATACTAATTTAATTCCAAATTGAAATTAATTACCACCAAATAAAATTAAATTCCAAAATGAAATTAAATTATGTTTTTCTTTTAATTTTCTCAACATCTAATTTAATTAGTTATTTAATAAATAAATTCAACCCATTGGATTAAATTTAATTAATTAAATAAATTTAATTTAAATATAAACTTCTATCCACAATATCAAATTTAAATAAATACATATCAATGTTATTTAATGTAATAATTCTAAATATTTATTTCCATAATCAAGAACCGCTCAGAATAAAATAACACTAAAACATGGAAATCAATGACTCAACAAACAAGACTAACGACACACTATGGCTAGGGTGTAGACCTGACACAAGTTACCTAGCTACTATCTCTCATTCAACTTAACCGTTGGATTGACACGTGCAAACCTATGAAACCAAGTGGAGTCGATGTCATGTACCTGTTGTAGACACATAAAAATGACCAAGACCTGCAAGCACTATTTTACCATCTTTTGTCATAACATGATTATAACATTTTAATTATGTTTCTTACCCACATTCAACTATTAAATTAAATAATTTGTAATTATTTAATTAATTCATAATCTCTCATTCTTCATGATTATTAAATAAATAAATCTTATTTATTTATTTTAATATGTCACTTATTGTCAAAGTCTTGTCATAATTAAATAAAGTCATCAAATTTATTTAATTAATCCTTGTCATTAATGTCCTCCTGATTATTAAATAAATATATTTTAATATATTGATTTAATGTGTCACTAATTCCTAAATCCTCTTAATTAAATAGATTTGCTAATTTATTTAATTAATTAACCACTTCTTCTAAATTAAATAATTATTTGTAATTATTTAATTATTGTATGTAACACTTTTTTATTTTTAAATAAAACAAATCATTTTAAAATATCTCACATACTTAACTAATTCTTCATTTAGTAATTAATTTCAAAAATCAATTACTTCTTATCTCACAAAATCCATATTTTGAATTAATATAATTCAAAATAGAATTATTCTTCTATAAATCAAGTAATTTCTAAAATTACTGATTTTCTAAAAACCCATCCTCTTGTCTTCTAATTTTTACTAATTTCATTTTAAATGTCACATTCAGTCTTGACTTAATTCATTTAATTAATTCATTTAATTAAATGATCATGAATCCAAAAATGAGATCAAGATTTTCATTTTATAGAAAATGCAATCTTGAACGGATGGACAAGATGAGAGATTGAGAAATACTCTAGAATCAAAGGTCAAGATTCAATAAGGCAACTCTCAATTAGGATTAATCTACTTTTATTATAGGCATTCTCACATTTTAGGCTTTTATTTACTATTTGCTTGATAGGGTTGAATTACTAGTTGCACAATAGTTTATTTTTAAAATCCTTCAAAAGCTTTGTTGAGGCTAGACATATAGAGTTGCTCACACAAAAATCTGAGGGCATTCATCATTCCAAAGTTTGAGGAGGTGCAATGGAAGTCAGCCATAGAATACTAAATGGGTGAGACCTTTTCAATTTTCCTCCATTTATTTATTATTCCTTTGCATTCTATTGTTTGATATGTTATTAACTTGCAGGTACAACTAATCATTTGTTTATCTTGCGGATCATTTTATATCATTACATTGGTGAACCTGACATTCTAACGAATTTTTGCAGGTGTCGTACGGCTTCAGTTTTTTTTTATAGGAACAGTACGGAACGACGCATTTGTAGGCCTAAACGACGCAATCACTCTGTCACATCACATTTGCAATCGCGAGCAACGCAATAGCTCTGTTGTAATGCATACGATCCTCCAAGTGACACATTTGATCGGACGTGACGCATCTAATAGAAACTGAGCCACATTCGCTTTGCTGAGCCGTAGGTAACTAGTGAAAATTCATTTTTTGTTTTTCTGGTTGTTGTTGTAATCTGGATCCGACACATTCGTGGCCAAAAATTTATTATTTTTTTTCTTTTTTGGTATTTAAAAAGAACCAACCATAGGATAGACACATTAACTGGAATTTATCAATCCTAGGATAGACATCTAATTTAATTGGAATTTATCAATCCTAGGGTAGTCACCACACTTTTCTTTTTTGGTTAACAATGAACACCATGTCTTTGTGAAGCAATATCTTCACCTAGAATATTAATTTTTAGTTGGGTTTAAAATTGAACAAACTTGCTTTGTGTGTTTGATTGGATAATAGGCATATGCTCTCCCCTTTACTAGGTGATAAAAAAGCCAAACCTATCCATTTTTATACTTATGCATTTTATGTTTTCTTACAACCCTTAGAAGGCCTACCATAGTCGGAACAACCAAAGCCAGGTTTTCCAACCCACTATAATCAAAAGCGAATTCGGGGAAAACCCGCAATTCGACGCCAGTGTGCAAAGATAACCATCCCCAAAACCTTTGTTCTAAACATTGGGAGGTCTCTTGGGGGAGTTTATCATTTGTTGTGCCGAACGGAAACCTTGACTAAGAACCATAGTGTAGAAGCCAGTCGTTTTAGTAACCAGACATTGTTTCAATCACAATGCAAGGGGAGGGAAGAATCTCCCTCCAAGACACTCACCATATAATCACCACAGACTGTTTGCTCAGGGGATTCGGTATCCACTTTCATCACCTTGAGTACGCACCTAGAAAGACAAAAACATGGGTGCCCTCTACGGGGTGACATGGCTGTGTGAGTCAATGCGATTTTAAGTTGTGGGCTATGATTGTTATGATGACCCATTTGACTATTAAGAGTGAGTCTTCTTGAACATACATTTAAGGTTTTAAATTTTATGTGTTTGCCAATTTTTTTCAAACAGACTTCAACAAATCAAACATCAAAAATCTAGAAGAAAAAAACTTGTCAAAACTGAAAACTGTGTTCGAGTTTTACAAAAAAAATTCTCCATTGCAACGCAATCACTCTGATGCACCGCAATTACAAGTTTTCAAGCCACATTCACTCCACTAGGCCGCAATTGAATAATCCTAAGCCGCATTCACTTTGTTAAACTGCATTTGAATTATATAGAGTTGCATTTACCATCATTGAACTGCATTTGATAATTCGAGCCGCATTTGACAGACATCAACCCGCATTTGCCTTATTGTGTCGCAATCGACACTTTCCAAACCACATCTGACTCTGTGAGCCGCATTTTCTCTATCATACCACATTTTCTATGATGCATTTGCTAAGAACATGAAAACAATTCCTCACTGTCAAAAATAGAAAGTCCACAACTTGTCTTCAAATTCAGTCAAGTTTTTCTTCACTATTAGAGTCCAAACCAGTCTCTGATTTGCTCAATTATCCTCAAACATTGCATTTTAGGTACTAGTTTAGACTCACAATAGGTTTTCATTTGTCCTTCCATTAGATTGCATTCGTAGCTTCACCATCTCCTTAGATACTCACTTTTGCAGATTTTAGGAGTTGACTCTTATCATTGATTGTCCCAACTTTGCATTCAATACTAGGTTATCATTGGACCCAATTACCTTTGTCACTTTGTCAATCCTTTTGTGAATTATTTCCCACTCAATAGTCTAGTGTGGAAACTTCACTTTGTCCTATTTATAGTCCTTCTATGGTCCATTGGTCTTCCAAAATTGAATCATTGCAAGAACTTTGTTTGCCCAAGTTTGTCCTCTTTAGATCTCTCACTAGTAAGTGCATCTTAGGATCCTTTATTGCATATCATTTGGCATCTCCATTTAGTGTCATACCACTTTCATTTACAAGCCTTTAGTCTTGCTTGCAGTCCATAGCATCCTTTAAAAATCCAAAAAAGAAACCAAAAGCATAGTCTCATACTTAGATCATTCTCTCCATCATCCCAAGTTGAGCAAACCTTTGTATGGTTGAAACTAGATTACAGAAAAAGAAAAGACTCATGGATCCTTTTAGACAACAACGGGCATGGACTCATTTCGTAATGCCATGAACAATCCTTTTTTTGACATGGAAAATTTCAACTTCAATCCTTTTAGTGAGATGAACATCCCATCATCTCCATCTCATTTTTTGAACCATTTATCCGATGGGATCAAAATGGTGATGTCTTTGAAGAAGACATACAAGCTACTACCCAAAACCCAGAAGTAGCCTCTTTTGTGGAAGAAATGGTCTTAAATGACTCTTCTAGATTCCTAGCTATGCTCCTTGACCAAGGGGCTAAGTTACCAAGGGGATTTGATCTTAACACTCTTAGAGCAACTTCTCCCACTTCACCATCACACAATTCTTCCATGGGAGCCTCTTCACAAAATGTCATCAACACAATCGATGCTACCTCCCTTGGTCAAGCTACCACCACAACTAATGCAGCCACCACAACCAACACAACATCTATTGGGGGATCATCTTCCCAAACCAACACCACATCACAATCCATCCCCCAACAAACATCCACCATCCCTTCACAAAAAATGGGTGCAACCACATCAAATCTCTTTGGAACTTCATCTAGTTCCATGAGTACATCCAAAAATTTGTTATTGGGTTCCTCAAGTGCCATAGCAACCAACTCATCCAACCCTTTTGGGAGAAACAAACGAAGAGTTTTCATTCAAGGCACCCAACCTAATTCCTCACAAATTAATACCAACATTCCTCATGGCCAAAATTTATCACTTGGGCAAGGTAATCAAGGTGCTCAATCCTTCACTCCATCTGGACATCAACAAGCTCAAAATCAACAAGGCCTTCAGTCCTTCACTCCATTTGGACATCAACGCAATCAAAACCAACAAGGCCCTCAAATTCAGTCCAACATGGCAGGATATCACATCCCCACTTATGCTTCTCCAGTCCATATGCAGCAGCACATCCCTCATCAAAACACACATTTCCAACAACCGCATAATCAAAACACTCATTTTTCTCACTGGCAACCCATTCCAAATCAACACATCTCATCACAATAGTTGGGGACTTAAGCTACCCCTATCACCAACATCGATAATGCTACCAACCATCCCATGGTGGAAGCACTCACACAACAACTCATTGCTCTTCAAAAACAAGTGGAGACCTTGCAACAATCCAATAAGAAGTCATACATGTCACATGACTTGTGTCCATATCTATTTGACACAACCTTGTATATGCCACCCTTTCCTCATGGATATGTGGTACCCCATTTTCCCAAATACAAAGGCAAAAAAAATCCAATTGAACAGAAGAATATTCACCACTAGTTGCATGGACATTGCATATGAGCAAACTTATCTCATGAGACTCTTTTCTAGAAGTCTTGTAGGTCATGCACTAGAATGGTTCTCACTTTTTCCTAAGGGAATAAAAACATGGGACAAATTGGAAAACAAGTTTGTCTAAAACTATGCTTATAACATTGACACGGATATTGACATTGCCTCCTTATGTAGACTTACCCAAGAGGATGTAGGAGAGACTTTCATCCCATTCTTCCAAAGATGGAGAACATTAGCAAGCAGATGTTTGGTAGAAATACCTGAAAAGGATAAAGTGACCATGTTTGTACAAACTCTCCTAGGACCGCTAAGGTATGGCCTACAAGTCCATTGTTGCACCACTTTTGTTGACCTTGTTGAAAAGGGTGTTCAACTTGAGAAAGCCTTGATTGCCAAAGGTGAATTAAAATATGGTGGAAAAACCATCAACACCACCACCAATAACAACCCAAGTAGCTCAAATGGCAAAAATAAATATTGGGTTAAGAACAAGCACATCACAAGTGATGGTGTAGTTGATGCAAAAACCATCAATGCAACAGGTCATGTACTCACAATCAAAGGAGTACAAAATCAAAACGCACCTATAACTACACCGACACCAACTACTAATGCTATCCAAAACAATCATGCACAATATAATCAAAGGTAGTTGCGTCAACCATGACAGTTCCAAAAGTGCACATACACCCCTTTGGGTGAACCTATTGAAAGTTTATTGAAGAAACTTCTTCAAAATGGCGTCATAATGCTGGAAGAGCCAAAACCATATGACCTTGGTCAATTCAAGCTGTCATGGTGGGATGCTAGTTCATTATGTGACTGCCATCGTGCCAAATGGAACAAAACTTCCTCTTGTTGCCAATTATGAAATCTGGTGCAAGACCTCATAGAGAACCACACCATTGGGTTGGGTGGACAATATTTTACATCTAATGTAGATCAAACCATACACAAAAACCCACTACAGGATCATGGTAAAGCTTCCTCGTTTGGCACAAAGCATACCAACAATCAAGCCAACCACATTTGTCTGGTCTATAATACTACTCATCCTGCATACAGTTATCCCGATGGTACTATTATTAACAACCTTGGCGCTGCTAATGAAGATGAATCTGTTAATACCATCAACATTAAAAGAGCCACAAAATGCATTGTGACTACGCATAAAGGCAAGGTCACTATCCCAGGTCCTTCTTCCCGTCAACCGAAAATCACCATACCTGGTCTGTCCGCTAGATAGTCCAACCCAAAACTAGAGTTCAACATTGTTGAGTAGCTAAATAAAACACCTGCTCAAATATCCATTCTCGAATTGCTCCATATTTCACCCACGCATAAGGCCATCCTCGATAAAGTACTGCAAGAGTCATCCATCCCAACCAACATCGATGTCAACCACTTTGAGACTATGTTTGGATATCTGAATTCACCTCATCACATCATGTTTTCGGACATTGACTACTCCTCGCCCAAACCATCGCATAACGATGCTCTTCACATTGAAGTCTTTGTCCACAAGCATAAGGTTCGATGAGTCCTAGTAGATGACAGATTAGGATTGAACATCTACTCTCTAAAATTGGTCAAAGCTCTTGGTTTCTCTGAGGCATGTGTAGATGCTAGCAAAAGCATCGTCATCAAGGCGTATGATGATGAAGAAGGCGCTTCTAAAGGCATTATTACAATTCCACTTCGAGTAGGACCAGTTATCATAGATACCACATGCCAGGTCCTGGATCGTGACATACACTATAATATCTTACTTGGTCACCCTTGGATTCATGCTCTAAAGGCTATTCCATCCATGTACCACCAATGTCTCAAATTCCTTTTTGATGGAACTGAGATCACTATCCCAGGAGATCAAGATCCATTTCAATAATTTACCAACCTGTGAGCCAGTTTTGAGCACCAGGTGCCCATCAATCGGGAAGCCTCATCTTCCACCTCATCCAAATACATTGACCCATCGACACTCACAAAATCAGCCACTCCATCTACCACACCATCTTCATCGGCCTCCATCCCAAGTAAAGACCTTCAAATCCAAGACCTTGGTTGTGGAGAGTTCAAATTGAATATGGCTTACTGTATCACCACAATACCGAAGCCGCCTAAAGTCTATGGTAGGCCATGTTTTGCAGTAGAGCCCAAAACAACTTTCAATTTCCACCAAAAAGTGTTTTCACACTATGGGGCGACATGGGTAATGAATTCATTGATGACATAACTAACTAGATCTATAAAGACCCAGAGGAGTTACCTCCAATACCAGTACACCTTTATGGAAAAGGCTATGACATATGCAAGGCACTAGGTTTTGACGGCACAAGCGGCCTTGGAAAGAACAACAATGGAAGGAGGGAACCTATCATCATAAAAGAAAGACCAAAGTACATAGGGCTAGGGTTCGATCAACTTGGAATTGACGATCAATGTATCTATGAATTTTCAAGTAAAGACATAACGACAACAGAAAGTGTCGAGACAAGCAAAGAATCCCTAACCGAAATGGACTCTAATGAATGGGAATGGGGATCTGAAAAAACCCTAGGTGACTATGACATTGATGAACTATTCCTAGAACCTGGGCAACTCTCATTTGAAGAAAGATTTTGACAGGAATATAACATTGACCCTATTGACCGACATTCTAAAAATAATAAATGGGTAAGCATTCCTTGGAATCCAAAAGAGCACAAAGTGTCATCGAAAATACCTCAATCATCCCACACCATCTCTAAGCCCACCCATGAGCCTAACCCACCTGAGCCCACTATCCATACTTCTGAAATGCCAACCACTAGTTATGATGTTGATAATTTTATCCCATATTATGATTTTGAATTTGATTCATCTGACTCGGAGTATGGACCATCCATCACATTAAACACGGAAGTGGAAATTGACAAATTTTTCTTTACACTTGAGGCATCAATTTTCACACTTTTGCATCCTCCCCATCCTTTACCAACACTGACGATGGAATCTCCCTTGTTTACCCACAACTGATCAACTGGGACCAACAAGATCCACCAATGATGGACATATTTCAGAATGACAAGGCAATTGCAGAATTCATGGGACTAAGAGAAGGTATTCCATGGGGGATCACAAAATAGGGTTCTCTATAGATTTAGATTGTGCAAATTACTTCAGGGAGACTATGCAATCCTCTAGTTGCAAAATACAAAGAATAAAAAAGAAAAAGAAATGTCTTTAGGTGAAAACCGCAAGGCACCTTCTGACAGTAAAATAGTAAAAACAAAGGACGCATCTGAAGGTGAAAACCTCTCTGTGGCACCTAAGGATGGAGGATTGGACTTTCTCCCCGTAACACAGGAAAAATCAACTATTCTCATTGAGGATACAAAAAAAGTTAACATAGCTACACTAGAGAATCCCAAAATGATTATCTTGGCCGCATCATTATCAGATGAAGAAAAACCCGAATTTAAACAATTCTTCATAGACATAAAAGTTAACTTTGCATGGTCATATGCTAACATGCCAGGCCTTGATCCTGAATTGGTTCTACATCATCTTCCTTTAATCCCAGGAATCAAGCTGGTCAAACAAAAGTTGCACAAAATGCACCCACAGACTGCATTACTTGTCAAGGCTGAACTAAAGAAGCTACTGGATGCTGAGTTCATAAGATCAATAGACTATACTGATTGGATATCAAAAATTGTTCCTATTACCAAGCCAAATGGACAAATCTATATCTGCATGGATTTCAGAGATTTGAATAAAGCTTTCCCAAAGGATGACTTCCCCCTACCGAACATAGACATGATTGTTGACCTCACGGCAGGGTATGAAATGCTATCTCTCATGGATGGTTTCTCAGGATATAACCAAATCCGAATTGAGATAGATGATCAACATAAAATGACATTTACTTGTCCTTGGGGAACATACTGTTGGAATGTCGTGCCTTTTGGCCTAAAGAATGCAGGCGCTACATATCAGAGGGCTATGACAACAATCTTCCATGACATGATGCATATCCTAATGGAAGATTATGTAGATGAATTATTGGAAAAATATTTGACAAGGACAAAACATCTCAAAGTCTTGGATAAAATTTTTAGATGGCTTGAGGATTACAAGGTTAGATTGAACCCAAAGAAGTGTGTCTTTGGAGTCACTTTAGGCAAGCTACTGGGATACATAGTTTCAAGACAAGGCATTGAGGTTGACCCAGCAAAGGTAAAAGAAATTCTAGACATGCCTCCTCCAAAAGGAATTAGTGAGTTGCGAACACTTCAGGGCAAATTGTAGTCTATCCGCCGATTCATAGCACAGTTGGTAGACAAGTGTCAACCATTCCAATATCTACTATGCAAAATCATTCCTTTTGTATGGACAGATAAGTGCAACATAGCCTTTGACCAAATAAAAGAATATCTATTGACACCACCAGTGTTGATGCTGCCTATTGAGGGCAAACCATTAATCCTATATGTCTTTGCAATGACAAATGCATTGGGGGCATTACTGGTGCAAAATGACCATGAAGAAAAAGAAAGAGCCATATACTACATCAACAACACACTAATTGGATATGAGCTCAACTACACAACCATTGAAAGGGAATTCCTTGCAGTTGTCTTCGTGGCACAAAAATAAAGAAATTATATGCTGAGTCATCAAACACATTTGGTAGAAAAGATTGACCCATTAAAATATCTACTGAGTCGAGCAGCATTGACAGGTCGTTTGGCAAAATGGGTCATGATATTAAGTGAGTATGACATACAATATGTGGAGCACAAAGTAATAAAAGGTCAAGTAATAGCAGATCAATTGGCAGATGCACCAATTCAAGCCACTCATCTGTTGATAACTGACTTTCCAGATGAGTCTATTTTTCATGCAGAACTAGCTCTACCATGGAAACTATACTTTGATGGGTCCCACACTCGTCACACTTAGGAGCTGACATATTATTTATCACACCACAAGGGGATTCAATTCCTAAATCATTTAGGATTGCCCTCCCCCGTACAAATAATATTGCAGAATATGAGGCATTGGTCACAGGTCTCAAAATAGCAATCAAATGGAAAATTCAGACATTGCTTGTATTCGGGGATTCTCAATTAGTCATCAATCAAGTGAATGATGACTATGACACAAAAGATGAAAAGTTGCTTCCCTACAAATGAATGGTGGATAGTTTCCTGATGTATTTCAAAATGATTACATTTGAACAAATCCCAAGAACACAGAATAAAGCAGCTGATGTAATGGCTACCGTTGGATCTCTCCTAGACATCCCTAAGAATGTGTCATAGTTTGAATTCTTAGTGGAATAGCTGTTGATGCCTACATACGATATTCCAGAGTCAGAAATGGTGTGCGAGATTGTTGGTCCCAATTCGCCTTGGTATCAGGACACATATGACTATCTTAAATCCCAAACTCTCCCACCCAACCTATCCAACAACCAACGAAAATCCTTTATTCAAAAAGCGGCCAGACATACCATCGTCAGTGAAACCTTATACCTTTGTGGCTTTGACAACACCCTTCTTCATTGTCTCGACACTGATGAAGCCCAAATGACTTTACAAGAAGTGCATGAGGGTATAAAAGAGTACAAACATACTTGTCTCCAGGAGCTAGAAATGCTACAAGAAAGACGACAAAATTCCTTAAATCACTTATAGGCATATCAAAATCGTCTGTGCCGAAGTTATAACAAAAGAGTCACGGTGCAAAAGTTTCAAATTGGTGACTTGGTTCTCATGCAGAATCCGAGAAACCAGGCAGACTATGAAAAGCCTTGTAAGTTTGAGGCTAATTGGCTTGGTCCTTATATCATTACTACCACATTTGGTTCCGAAGCTTATCAGTTGGCCACACTTGATGGAGAAAAATTGACAGAACCTATCAGTAGTTTACATCTGAGAAAGTTCTACACATAGCATCAGAAAGCTAGGCTAAAACCTACAAAATACAAAAAAATCATCCCTTGATGAAAACCTAGCAAACAGGCATCTGGGTGACACCAAAAAATAAAATAAAATAAAATGGCAAAATAGTAAAAAGAAATGAATTCATCCAATAGTGAAAACCTAGCAAATAGGCACTTTGGATAGGTACCATGGTGAAAACTTGGCAAACAGGCGCCATGCATAGTCGATCATTGCTTTTCCATCCACTGTCACTCAAATTGACCTTTATCCAGCTGTCATAATCACAAAGGCCTGACACATTCACAAAATTTGTCCTAAGTCCTATCAATTCTGACCATGGTTAACATTTGGTGGACATCATTCCTTGCATATCCTTGCCTTTTCCTTGCATCTACCTATCTCCATATCATTGACCTTGGGTATTCCCCGACTTGTCTGGGGGCAAGACCTTTATTGTGCAACTACAGTGGGTACCGCACATGATCCTGCATTCCTAAAAAGTCCTGAAAAAATCCTAAAAATTTGAAAAAGTCCTGAAGAAAGACCTAAAAATCAGAAAATGTCCTGAGAAAATACAAAAACATCCAAATCAATGTCAAAATCCCAAATCCAAAAAAAAAGTCAAAATCAATCTGATCAATTCAATCGATCACATCAATTCAATATTCGTCCTATTCCAAACTACGTTGTCTCTGCGCTTTTGCTACGTAGGAAAGATTCATCTTTGAAT
Organism: Sequoiadendron giganteum; assembly: GCA_007115665.2. NCBI lineage: Eukaryota > Viridiplantae > Streptophyta > Pinopsida > Cupressales > Cupressaceae > Sequoiadendron > Sequoiadendron giganteum. The sequence continues at coordinate 340,384,712 of CM021109.1, read as the reverse complement.
CCTTGAGACATTAGGTCAGTCCTTCTAGGTTTTTCAAAATAAAATCATGAGTCAAATTGTTTTCCTTTGGACAATGTCATTGGTCGTGTCGAACTATGAGGTCTCTAACTGCATGACATAGGCAAGGCCATCAATCGATGGACCCCCGAGGCCACACTAGGTCAGTCCATTAGGGTTCATGGTACTACACTTTCACACATGTCAAGCTATCTTCGAATCAAGAAATTCTTATGTCAATCTTGAATTATCAATCTATCGGCAATCTGTTTCATCAAACACTTTCAGTCAATTCAGCATGTCAACAATGACATGTAGTCAAAATCCTATCAAAACAATTTATCATGGCAAAAACTTTGGGTTCTTCTTCAGATGTGTCCTTCTAAAGAGCAACCCTCGTCAACTTCTTGATCCTTTTGGATGTGTCCTTCCAAAGTATCGTCATCATCATCTAGCATTTTGATGGATTCTCCTAACTCTGAGAATTGATCTCCTAGATATGAGCATCATTCAGGATGTGTCCTTCCTGAGTTTGATATCGCTCGACATTTAAAAATAATACCTGACATTAGAACACTTGGAAAACACTTGCCAAACTTTTTTTTTCTTTTTTTTTCTGTCTTTTGATGATTATCATGATATTAGTTCCTTATGTCTTAGGAACCACAACATACCATGATGATTATCCTTGTTTGCTTATCACTCTACTGTTAGTTTCTCCACGATGTCGTGACTTTAGGATTTAGAGAAGCAATGACATAGTATGATGATTTTACTGTCTGTTTTTTGCTATCACATGGCTAGTTTCTCAAGGATGTCCTATCATCAGGATTTAGAGAAGCAACGACATCTCATGATTGGTTTGTTTTTTTTCTGATGGTTGGTCATGATAAAGCAACTAGGGGCAATTGTGTTCCTTACTTGAGTCATGATCATCCTTGTCTACGACTGTTGATCTATGTGATGGTTTGACCTTGCACACTATTGATCTATGTCATATCATAGTGTTTGTCGACCATCATGACATTTTCGCCCAATGATGATTAAAGAGCAATAAGTAGAATAGCACTATAGCAAAGCTTTGAAGGATTTTTAATTTCCGCACTAACATGCATATCTTTCTTCACACTAACATCGCTCTTCGCCTTCTTTTCTCTTATCCTTTGATGATATCCTGTGACATACACATAAACAAAGTTGCATACATAATGGCATGAGCATTTCATATTCACATCTACATAAATCAAATACCATAATTCATATTGCATAAATGCTATCATTTGCATCCATTCATAAAAACCTCATTTGCATCAACATATAAGCATCATAAATAAACATTTGCATCAGCGTATAGGAATCACATCATCATCACATTACACAATGCATATGTAACCACATCCATAATTGCATTCATAAACATAAGCATAATATCTCATAGCATCATAACAACATCACATAAGAATCTCATAAAACCATAGAATACCATAACATAGTACATCATATAGGCCACATCAAAACTGCATCGCATATATATAATCTCAAAAAATGTTATGTCACATGATAGAGTCATATGATATCCCAAAAATAGAGCTCGTAGGCTCGAATATCAAAATATACATGTGTCTAAAAGCAAGTCCTAAGATGGCCGTCCTCCATCCCATGGAGGTGAACTGCGAGGTAACTGTGACTGATCCATCATGTGGAATGTGACCTGAATAGGTGTCCTCTCCAGTGCCTCACTCTAGGATCCCATGGGATCAGTAACAGGAGGTTGACTCTGCTCTGCCTAGTGTCCTGACAACACTGATCTGTGCCCATGCTCTGATCTATGTCCATGCTCTGACCTGTGACTGTGACCTGATGAGTGCCTATGAGAACTATGAGATCTGTGGCCTGATGACTACCCTGATATAGTAGATCCTCCAACACTAGTGTGACTACTACTATGAGACCTATTGTTGTGTGTTCGATTGCCACTACCTATCCTACTGTGGGATTGAGATAAACCCACGTCCCATCTATCTAGTGGAACGACCTGCTCATATAATACCCTGTATCGGCCCCTGCTCTCTACCATCCTAGCTAACTTCCGAGTCGTATCCCCTGTTGGTCCAAAGCACAACTCTGCAAACTCGATCACCCATCAATCTGACTCTTTCCATCAGAGAATGGCCTGATCTCTCTCCACCTGGGTGACCTCTAACACTGCTACGAAGGCCTTGTTCTAAGATAAGGTAGCATTGAGTCTGCTCTATAAGTTGGAAATCCGCTGATCAATGGTAGCATCCATAGGAAAAATGGGTGACCTATCACCCTTGTCATCCCCAAAGATCATGCGCTCCCGTAGCTGCTGATCTGCCTCATCCTCCTCATCTCTCTCCCCCTTGGCTTAGACCTCCTCCATATCTATGTCAAGAAGGTGTCCCCCAATAAGTGAATCCTCCTCTACTCGCTCCTCTACCTCCACCCTCACCTCAACCTCCTCCTCAACCACCACCACCTCCACATCCTCCTCATCCCCTCTGACCTCCTTGACCCTTGCCTCCGACTCCATCTCCTCCCCCTCCTCCCAAATGGGTGACAATGGTACACCACCCACTCTTTGTCTGACTCTCCTGGGTTGCCTCCACCTTCAGTCATGTCTCCTCCTCTTGGCACCCCTGCCATCACCCCCAACGCCTCCACCTCCTCCACCTCCATCATCTCCTCCACCTCCTCCATCTCAGCCTCCTCCTACCCTGCCTCCATCTCTATCCCTGGAACCTCTGCCATCTCTCCCTCCATCTCTGCCACCTCGACCTCTCCTCAGAATCCATGGAATGACTGATCTTTGATCTATCAGGGGTGGATCATCTGGATCTATCAATGGGATGGGCCTGTGAACCTACCACCAAGTGTCAAACTCATCAGACATCCCTGGATCTACTAGAACTCCATTCCATATCCATTGAATTGCCACTAGGCTATCATCAACCTGCTACTTTGCTATTGTAACCGATATGGGCGGACCCCACATGGTCTCCTTAGAAGATCGAGCATACTCTACCATGCCTACTGGAGCAACCTGCTGCTCCCCAAACTGCCATAGTACCCACTCGGGTAGGTACATCTCGATGATCCACTGAGTCTGAATTGTGTGACCAATCAAGTACTTGAACTGTTTGCAAAATGATAAGTGGCCATCCTCATCCAACCACTGCACACAATCTCTATAGGGTCTCCAGACAAAGCTGATCATCGTATCAATATGATGACACCAGTACCCGGTGTCTCCCATGCGAATCTGACTCACTGATCCCGCATATAAGTAAATGTATGGCATCCCATCACCCAGCTGATGAATCTGCACCAATGGTCAAAAAATGGGAATGCACTCCCATACCCAGATCATCAGGAGGGTAGTGCCACAGCTGATACTGTGCCCCTTATGATAGACAACCTCATGTAACTAGTGGTACAACATGGCCAACAAGCATGGCCCGCAAGCAAACACGGTCCTCTATCCTTGCATACAGACTAGGACATCCCCCCATCCAATGGGAAACCCATGACCATGATGATCTGGGATCAGCAATCCGATGATCAAGGTCATAAGCATGGCGTTGAACCTAGGAAATTGGTCAGCTACAACATCCCAGCCAATCTCATAATCGTCCATGGCCAACTGCGCACCATCGACACCCTCATACATCTCTGACAGGGCCTATCGCCCTCGGTGTGGATCATAGACCACCCTCTCTCCGCTAATCAGAATCCAGAGAATATGGTACATGTCCTCCAAGGTCACTGTCGCCTTTCCAATAGGCAGGTGGAATGAGTAGGTCTTAGAATGCCACCTCTCACAGAGGGCTATTAGCAAACCTCTGTTTGCCTGAATAATGGGCATGTAGGTAACGTGATACGAGCCTAAGGCCATCAACCGCTATCTTTGTCTATCACTGAGACAATCTCTAAAACCATAGGTCATTGGCCGGAACTCCTAGGTATGGGCACAAGCTGACTCTGCACAAGGAAAGGCCAAGGATTAGCACATATGGAGCAACATTATGGAAGGTTTACTACTACGAGCAAGTCAAGGGTACATAAAAGTTAATCTCAGCACAAGGTCAACAAAAGTCAACTCTGGTCAACTTCAATTGTGTCACGTTGACCGCAAATACGTCACAACCAGTCAATTTTGGCTCTACGCATGACAAATGTGTTGCAATATGTCAAATGCATCATTCGGGCCTGCAAATGCGTAAGCAAACAATGAATGAATCATTGTAGATAGCAAATGTGCAATCTAACAATGAATGCATCATTCGACATGTCAATTGCATCACAAATTGGAAAATGTGTTACAAAATCCTTGATTGTGTTGCAATCTAGCGAGTGCATCATTTCGCTTGACGATTGTGCAATCGCACAAAAATCCTAGCCTGCCCATCGCACTTGTGTCACGACACAAGCAAATGTGGTGAATGCGAAGGCATTTGCAACTTTCGTGATAGCATTTGCATCACACTGCATTTGTTTACCCCCCATTAAACCCTAATAAATGCATTAAAATTAAAATTTGACAAGTTGGATAGGGTACTTACCGGTGCCTCTACGCCCTCGAGTTGTCGGAATGTGTGCATGTGGTATCCATGGTGTGTAGTCGTCAGAATCACCATCATGTCTCATAGCTCTGGTTTCTAAAGTTTCTGTGTGACAAATGAGAAAATGACATTTGGTTTGACCTTTTCAACCTATTTATAGGTTGAAAATTAGGGTTTTGACCTAGTAGGTCCTACTGGAGACTCATTTGACCACCTTTGATGACATTTTGGCTAGCTTAGCATCCTCCGTTTCTGAATTGGATCGCACCATCACTTTTCTGGTCACTAATTGAATTAGTTGGAATATTTTTCAAATTTTTCTGACCATGGGTCAAAATTCAAAAATTTTCCCGAGGGGGCATAGGCACTCCGTACCTTCACTGGGGCATATTTTGGACTTGTTTTCTTTTCCACAATGCGACAAGCTGCATTATGACAAAGAGGGGCAAATGTAGACACATAAAAATGACCAAGACCTGCAAGCACTATTTTACCATCTTTCGTCATAACATGATTATAACATTGAATTATGTTTCTTACCCACATTCAACTATTAAATTAAATAATTTGTAATTATTTAATTAATTCATAATCTCTCATTCTTCATGATTATTGAATAAATAAATCTTATTTATTTATTTTAATATGTCACTTATTGTCAAAGTCTTGTCATAATTAAATAAAGTCATCAAGTTTATTTAATTAATCCTTGTCATTAATGTCCTCCTGATTATTAAATAAATATATTTTAATATATTGATTTAATGTGTCATTAATTCCTAAATCCTCTTAATTAAATAGATTTGCTAATTTATTTAATTAATTAACCACTTCTTCTAAATTAAATAATTATTTATAATTATTTAATTGTTGTATGTGACACTTTTATATTTTTAAATAAAACAAATCATTTTAAAATATCTCACATACTTAACTGATTCTTCATTTAGTAATTAATTTCAAAAATCAATTACTTCTTATCTCACAAAATCCATATTTTGAATTAATATAATTCAAAATAGAATTATTCTTCTATAAATCAAGTAATTTCTAAAATTACTGATTTTCTAAAAACCCATCCTCTTGTCTTCTGATTTTTACTAATTTCATCTCAACTGTCACATTCAGTCTTGATTTAATTCATTTAATTAAATCTTATTCACACATATGGGTATTTTGCCCTAACCCTAATTGAGAGTTGCCTTATTGAATCTTGACCTTTGATTCTAGGGCATTTCTCAATCTCTCATCTTGTCCGTCCGTTCAAGATTGCATTTTCTATAAAATGACAATCTTGATCTCATTTTCAGATCCATGATCATTTGCTTAATCTACTTTTATTATAGGCATTCTCACATTTTAGGATTTTATTTACTATTTGCTTGCTAGGGTTGAATTACTAGTTGCGCAATAGTTTATTTTTAAAATCCTTCAAAAGCTTTGTTGAGGCTAGGCATATAGAGTTGCTCACACACAAATCTGAGGGCATCCATCATTCCAAAGCTTGAGGAGGTGCAATGGAAGTTAGCCATGGAATACTAAATGGGTGAGACCTTTTCAGTTTTCCTCCATTTATTTATTATTCCTTTGCATTCTATTGTTTGATATGTTATTAACTTGCAGGTACAACTAATCATTTGTTTATCTTGTAGATCATTTTATATCATTACACCTGCAAACCTGAAAACAAAGTAACCAACATCATATATATATATATATAAGCAACATAAAATACACACCGTGAAGAGGAAATCACATAATTGTAGGGCACTTGCAAGCGAGTGATGCAATCCCATCCCCTTCACAAATACACTCATCATAACTGAAATTTCAATAATATTTCAAATATCTCATGTACAATAACATGTTACAACAACAAGTAATTTAACACCACTTGAAACATATCAAATCAAGCATCAAATAAACCACATCACATCACACCAAAATTTTGTCGCTCTATAAATAGCGATCAAATAACACACATGATAAAGTATGCAAAGTATCAGGGTAGTTGAAACCAAAACAAAGCATGAAAAGTTGTCTGAACAAGAAGCAAAATAGAGGGGTATTACAAACCAAATAGAGGATTTCTTCCTCTTACTCAATTGTCAAACTCCAAATTACAAGTCATAAAATTGGGTTCACAAAATATCATAAGAATAATGGGGTATATGATATGTAATATCATCAAGATTTCAAGCAAGTGAATATTGTGCTAAACCCTGAATTCTCATTACACAAATAACATAACACACTATTTATTCTCATTTGAATCTTTTTAAGAAATTACACAAAAAATCTTGCTATTTCTCTAGAATTTGAACCATATTCTTCATTAGAATTCATTTATAATTACTATACAAAATATTAATTAAAGTTATTGTGAGAGTTAAATATGGATTAGGATTAGTATCAATAAAATCAATAAAATTAAATCAAAATATAAAACCCAACCTACTCATGAAATGCAATTTCCATAGCATCCCATGTTGATGTGTATTTGTGTTGATCTTGATATGTTGGATTGATTTTCAACACAAAGCCTCCATGATTTGATAATGATGACCTAGAATGCAAGAGTGTTTTTCTCAATTTTCTCAATAATCACACTGACATGACCTCTCCACAAAATCTCCAGATGAATTATGAGAGGGATGAGGGTTATTTTATAGATTTTCTTATTTCAAATAAATGATCTTGATGCAAAGATCAAAGATCATGATCAATGGTCAATGCCAGTTGAGGGGAAATAGATTGAGTAGTTAACTAGACTGATTAATCCAATTAAGCGAATTCATTGGATAATCCATGGAAATTTGATATCTTTATTAGTGGGATTGGAATAATCAGTGGAAATGATTGATCAGTTAGCAAAATAGATTGAGTAATCAATGGATGTGATTTGTTCACTCAAAATGTGTGAGGATAATTAATTAATCTTGAGAGGAAAATGCAAGAAGAAATTGATTTAATAAATAAAATTTTATTTATTAATAGATCATGTTGAGTGAATTTTGGGAAATTAAATAATTAATTTAATTATTTAATTTAGAAGAGGGAAAGTAGATTAATTAAATAATTAATGATAACTATTTAATTAAATTAGAAGAATAAGTAACATTAGAGACATAATTAAATAATTAATGTTTATTTAATTAATCAGGAGGAATAAAGTTAAATTAGTGATGACATAGTGAATTAGTTAAAAAATCATGATTATTCAATTAATAAAGGAAAATAGGGTTAAATGATGCAAATAAAGTGAAATGATGTCAATAATGGAAAAATGAAGTTTTAGGATGTGTGATATGTGTTAGGCATTTTTACATGTCTACATTTTCCCCCTCTTTGGCATGATGTACTTGTTGTATTATTTCAAATAATTCAAAATTAGATCAAAATTATTATTTTTATTCCCCACTATGCTCTGATGATCAAAAAAAGGATGATAGGATGTTGTGTTGCCCCCTCGAGAGGTTAGCCAAAAAAGTTACTTTTCAGGTTAGGCTTGTAAAAAGGTTCAAGAGTAGTTTGGATGTGTAGAGGATGAAAAATTAGGCCCTAGGGGTCACATTTAAGTTTCAGGATGATCTAGGACATTCAAAATTTAATCTAGGAAGGTTTCTCAGGGAAACAATTAAGGTTTTGGGGGGTTAAATGTTGTAAGTATGAATGAGTATGGTGGTTTTGTCATTAATGTTGTCATTGATGTCAACACAATACAGGTCGTTACAATGAAAGGAATCAAGTGATTATAGGTGATACATGTATGGTTGATATACTATAGAGATGTTGTGAGTACATGGAGCTATCTTTACGGTGTTGCAAGTGTGTTGAGTTATCAAGTGATTTTGAGAAAATTAATAAATAATGAAGACAAAGTTGTGTGTGTGTTTTGAATGTTCTTCGGTAATGTGTTGTGCATTTATTTTGTGTTGATATTATGCTTGTTTGGATCTATAGTGTTGTTTATGGACATACTTGGGTGATATATCCTGAGTTATAGCTTCTGGGTTGATGAAGAGTGAAAGTTGTGTTCACCAATTTGTGAACTAGTTTGGAAGAGTTGTTTGTCTATCGACCAGGAGAAATGTTTCTTCTTTGTAGTCCTCTAATGGTTTGTCTCAGATCTTTTAGATTTGGAAGAAGGCTTGTAATGGTGTACCTATGTCCTAGAAAAAGTGCTCGTGGTTTGGTGCTCCAAAAGGCTAGTTCTAGAGCTACTATGTGTGTCTGCACAGTCCAATTGGATTGATGGAAAGCACTATTTGTATGGAAGTTGTTGCAGTTGTTGTGGATGAATATGAAGGTTTCTAAGAGGTGTTCCAGTGTATGGTGAAGCATATTATGTGGTCCACATGTTCTCATCTTGTTACGAATGCACACACTTCAATGTTCATTGGTGTTTTCATTAGGTTTGGCTAACTTGGTGTTTACACATTACATGAAGGATAAGTATCAATTAAGGAAGTGTATGATTGATCAAAGATGTTGTTTTGGGTCTTGGTTAAGTATGTATTTGGTCCACTCTCATTCTTATCCATCGTGGGAATGTTGAGTCGATGACCTAATTTGAATTTGTAAAATCAAGAATGTGTAGCCGACCTTGGAGATTTTTTCTAAGATCGAAGATGGTATAAATACAAGTCAATATGTTGTGAATTGAAACAAACAAGTGTGAAAAGTGAATCACATGCAAAAGAGCATGTGAAAGTGAATTAAGGTAGCAATGCTTTAATGTGTTTGACTCCTAAAAGCAGTGAGCTAATGGTGTCTGCAATTCTTTGATTAAGGTTGTGGATGTGTGGAAGATGTTGTGGTGGATCTTTTGTTTTCTTTATCTATAGGCAGTGAGCCTCCCGTTTGGATAGTGAGTCCTATTTGTAGGCAGTGAGCCTTGTATTTGGAAAGTGAGTCCTATCTTGGGTTGTGAGAACTTTTGGTAGTGAGCCTTTCTATCTAGTTTTGCATTACAATTATATTGAGAGTTAATCCTCACCATGGTTGTTCCCTTATAGGGTTTTCCATGTAAATTTGGTGTTCCTTGTGTTGATATTGCTTTTTGTTATTGGCACTTCATGCTCATATTTAATAATAGATTAAAGTGGATGTGGAGTTAATAATTGTTTGAGGTTTGTGAATGTGATTGGTGACAACTAATTCACCCCCATCTTAGTTGTCTTATGCATTTCAAAAATTGGTATTAGAGCCTTGCTTCCTTAGACAAGAGCTTAACCGCTTGAGGTAGATCCGATGGCGCATAAATTATCAATCCCTATGTTTGATGGAGTTGAATATAGTGACTAGAAAGTGAAAATGAGAGGTTACCTGATCTCTCTTAGCTTCAAGACTTAGACAGTTGTTGAGACAAAATATGTTGGGTCGGCAAGTGGTCCTTCTTCTATAGATGATATTTCTACCTATGAGGAAAATGAAAAATCAAGTTATGCAATCTATAGTGATTTATCTAAGGCTGAGTAGACAAAATTTATTTCATTAGGTATTGCTTATGAAGTATGGGAAAAGTTGAAAGATATCTATGAAGGAAATGATAGATTCAAATTATCAAAGAAGCTAACAACAAAGGGAAGATATGAGAACTTGAAAATGGAAGAAGGTGAAGGCATTGCAAGCTACTTTCAGAGGGTTGATATTGCAGAAAATAAAGTCAAAAATCAAGGTGGTACTATGACAAATGAAGATGTAATAGAGAATATTTTGATGACCCTATCAAAGAGTTATAGTGACAAGGTATCAACTATTGAGGAAGTGTATGATCCAAATAAATTCACTAAAGAACAACTATTTGGCAACTTGACTGCATTTGAAATGAGGAAATTTGGAAAAGAAAAGGAGAAAATAGAAATAGCCTTCAAAGCCACTAAGATAGAAGATGATCCAGATAGTGATGGTTATGTTACCTATTTTTCACTACTAGCTCAAATAGGTAGAGCTGAATTATAAATTAAGGAAAAGGTACACAAGTTCTTCAAAAAATTCTATTAAAGTAATCATATTGTGCATTGTTTCATTACAATGTAAATTCAGCGATATTATGCAAAAAAAAATTCAAAATGATATCATAAGTTTGCATAATGTTTGTTGATTTATTCATAATGTACAAACCAGAATCCCACACAAGCCGTGGGAGTAACTTAATTTGATTTTTACAATCAAATAGAGGGTGCATGAAGAAAGGTAAGCTATACAACTAAAAATAAAGAAAGCATAGGGCAGAAAGTGATTCGTCATTGCCTGGAATGACGGATCATTGACAAGTTGGGCCTTCAGTTGTGATTCCTGCTCTAGCTCCAACTCCAATGTACTTGTAAGTAGATGGAAATGTTGTTAGAGCAATGTGAATCAAATCCTATCATATGCGTATCCTACCAATAGAAATATAGAATATAGTCGATCAAGCATCCATCAAATGATTACAAAAAATTCAAAGAGCATAAAGAAAAGAGGAATCTTTTAGTTTCTTTTATTTTGCTAACATGTTTGTTCACTGTGCAAGAATAGGTTCATGATCATTTTATCAGATATGTGGAGTAAAACGGACTCCCACAAGGGTTGAGACCGACATATCAAAAGGATACTCTCTCAAGTTACATATCAGAGTTCTTAAAATATTGTCAGAATAGTCATCAAAAGAGCTACTAAAACAAAGAAATAATCAAATAAGTAGCCTTATTTCAAGGAGATTCAGATGAATAGCATTAAGAAATCATCAATTTTGTTAGTATTCTATTTCAGCTCCACTTTACTTTTTTACATTACATCTAATGAAGTATTGAGCCTCTTTATCTTGAAGAGAAACAAAAACAAAATATCAAATGCCAAGCTATCTCATGAAGTATTGGAATTGATTTTAGTAGAGACAATGAGTTTTCACCATTGTTGCTGAAGTTAAGCATGTTTTCTTTCAATACGATTTTCATCATGCTGAAACAATAACATTGGCAAGAAAATGGCATTCATTTTACAGAGATTTAAAACATCCAAGTGCCATTATCATGATAACCTACAATAGAAAATATCAAGGATAGTCTAAAAGAGAATGACACTGCAAGGGTTTTGAATTGCAAAGAGGGAAAAATGCTAAATACCTGGTTAATACAACCGCAACCATGTAGGTTGGTGATTTTATTCAATTTTTTCAAGCCCATATTTAAACAGTGAGAAAACTACAATTTCACAAGTAGCTATAGAGAGTTTTCAATAGAAAATCAGCATATACCTTTCATGGAGCAAGCTACTAAAATTTTTAGAAGGTTGGTGATAAGAATAGGAAGGAGAAGGGAGTTTTTATTTTCAGAATGACACCACCATTTTAAGCCACGATATAAACAAAGAAGCTTAGAAAAAAATATTTACCTCTTGCATCTGTGATAATAGAGTACAAAAATTAATGTGTATTCAACAACTAGGAGAAACTACAGGACGAGCATCATAATTTTAAGCCCAAGAGACAGAAACAAAGTATCAAGCAACAACCTACTCATGAATAATTTATGTTATGTATTGAGGCTATTGTATACTGGTATGGCTCTCTTTTTCTATTGAAGGAATTCATTCAAAACAAACAGTGTTATGCTTCTACATTACAAGATTTTGAATAGAATATGGAGTGCAAAAAGGGATGACAACAAAAGTAATGAAGTATTTTCAAATATTTACATTACAGCCATAAAGTGAACAAGGTTTCCCTTTAACATAACAACTGGTGCATCATAAAAAGATCTCACTTTCAGTCACAAAAGGACAACTACATGTGAATCTTAGATAACTCAAGAGAATGACAGTGCATTCATGGTTAAGACTTTTTAGTGGAGAATGTCGCTTGCTTGAAGTGTAATAAACTCCAAAGAAACCCAAATCTTTTTCATGGCAGCCTTACATAGTAAAAACCCAGAATAATGGCGGCCAAGGACCACAAAGAATAAAGAAGCTTGTGAAGGAGCTTAGTTTCTGCTAACAAAGGTCACGCTAGTCTCGTAATGGATTTTGAAATAACCACGGTTCAACTCATTTTTAGTCAAGTCATAAATTGATAAGAATAACAGTTACTGTGCTGGTTTGGAGGACAAGATAGACCGTTTTCGTAGAACACTCAGCTCATTCTTCAAATAAATAGAAAGATAATTGACGACTTTCAGTTTGCATCAAATATCATAGGTTTTGCCATGACAATATAAAAAGAGAAGCACAAACACAAAATTATTCAGTACACAGAGGATCACAAAGGGTAAGCAAGTGGATACTTACAACTTCAATTAGAAACCCTAGTGTTCACCATGGCAGCAAAGGAGATCTAGAACCTTCAGAATGAGCGAGCAAAATGAGATAAATGCTAAGAAGTTTGATTTTTTAGGGTTATATACCCTAAGTCACCAAAAGTTGTGTTTTATCTCATTTTATTCGAAGAATGAATCATTTCTTCTTAATATGGTTGTGGTAATGAATTTAAAAGTCAGAAAGCCTAGTCTTCTTAGAGCCGACCTAATAATGTACAAATGTGGTGGCCGGTCAAAAATATGCTAAGTATAGTGCATGGAGGCCAAGAAGTGTCTTTTAAGGTGGTCAATGGAGTAATATCCCATGCACATATTTGTGATAAACATAGGTTTTGGTTGCACTTCTAAAGGTTGATTAATTAATGTTATATTTTCTAACTTGTGTAAAGTTTTATTAATTAAATGATAAATTATAAATCATTTAATTAATACGACTATTTTTAGGCAAACATAACATTGAATTAGATTAGATCATGCAAGCATAAAATATAAAGAAAAGATGGAGTTTTAGTTAGACATGGGTTGATTGATATAAACAAGGTGACTTTTGTGTGCTTGGGCCCACCTTTTCAGGGATTTGCAGTTCAGTTGGAGTGTTGCATGTATCAGTTATGACTTGACAATGAGTTTGAACTTGAGTGCACTCATTTTTGCATGGTTTTGAACCCTTTTTTCAGAGATTTTTGCTTATGCTCATAAATTGCCTTGGAGTTATCATTCTTCTCACTAAGGTTGACTTTCAATTCCATCTTCATGCCTTCCTGAAGGCCTTTTGTATATATTGGAAAAACTTAACTGTTTTTCCTAGTTCTTATTTTTCTCCTTTGCTTTCTGCAAAGCAAATTATTTGTAACTCAGAATTATTTCAGATTAATGCAGTATCAGGTTTACATGTTATGTTAGTGTGTATTTTTCATATTTTTTTCCTTTTATTATTATTGTGAGTCAAGTATTAGCCTTCTTAGATTCAGGTGTTGTGTCTTATGAGTGTTCTGGATGCAAATTTATTGTGTTTCACATCGAAACCTTTAAATTTTTGTCACATTCATGAATACATGTGCACAGAAAAAGCATTCTTAGTTGCAGGTCATAAATTGTGCTCATAATATATTCATTTCTTTAAGTTGTGAAAGTTTTTTTTCCTTCATAAAAAATGATTTATCTAGCCTTTTTGTGAATCAATTATGTAGTTGAGTTGTTCGATCTGAGTTGTGAAAATAGACTCATGAAGAATCAGTTGTGAATTAATCTGTTGTCTTAAGTTTTCCAATTAGGTGCATCACCACAACTAAGTTTTAAAGTTTAGAATTTAGATTTAGTCTTTCTCCCTTTTCCAACAAATTTTCTAGTTATTAATCAAGAAATTACAATAGGAACCAGCCTAGAATCTAGAGGTCTAATTCCTTATAGGGTACCCACAACCTAGAATTAGTACCCATGTTTCAATAGATTGCAGAATTTCAACATTCAACCATTCAGGTGCAATTTGTTTGACAACAATTTTTGGCACACTCGGTGGGAAAAAATTAATTATTCAAGCTATTGTTTTGGTATGTACAACAGGTTACCAGCTTTTCAGAAGAGCTATTTTCAAGTACCTGGAAACTCCATGTTCAAGATTCAAAGCAGATTAGTTGCAAGCTTATGAGAAACATCCAGACGAGAAGAAGCTCTTCTTCATTCGAGTATCTGTAGTTGTCTTCGCCAAAAAGAAGAGGAAGGACAACAAATAGAATATCCGAAAGGCCTTTAAGAAACCTGTCAGTTTCTCCAACTTTTAGAAAAGAGCCAATTTTCTACACATCAAGTAGAGGCAAATCATTCACAAGGCAACCGAGTGCACATTAAACTTCACCAAGCTACCAAGAATCTACCTCACTTATACCAATTCTACAAGCTGTAATTCTCAGAACACTAGCAGGTTTGATGGCCAGAGCACAAGCATTCATACCATTCAATGGGGCAGCCCATTGAATCTAGCGCAACATGATGATATACCAATTGCAGCATTAAAAAGTTTATCTTTTTTCACTAGCGAAGACCAAACTACACCAATAGAGCATATCAGAGATATGGCTTCGCTATGTGGAGTTCACCATGTTACTCAAGAAAATGCTGCATTGAGGCTGCTAGCAGCATCTTTCAAAGGAAAAGTACTCCAATGGTTTTGCGGTTTTCCTGTTAATACAATTGCAACATGGGATGGTCTAGGAGACAAACTAAGCAAGTAATTTTCAGACAAATCTGATCATCTATATCTAGTCAAGAAAATGACGACTATCAAGAGAGCGCCACAAGAATAGATGATGGATTTCAACTTCAAGTTTCAACGAACCTGGACTAGGATTCCGGTAACGGTAAGACCTACTCCTGATCATGTTTTTTTGTATTACCTTAGGTCATTAAATAGTGATATAGCTTTAATGATTCAGTCGATGGGAGGACTAACATTACCAGTAGCCTATGATATTACTATTAGAGCAGAAAACAACCTTATACAGGCTGGTAAAATTGCACCTAGGCCACCTATGCCTATATTTCTAGACATTCATCCCATGATGCCTATCAATTTACCTCCTATTGCCTCAGTTCCATCCGAACCAACTTTAGGCTATCAGCCAATAGTCCAAAATAGTGTTTTTCCAACACAATCATAATTCCAAGAGCTAAAAGGAAATCAACAAGAGATGGCCAAATTATTACAGACAATTAGCAATGATCTAGTCAGTATCAAGAGGCAACAAACCAAAATTATAGGCCTTACCAAGCACCTTTTCAGCCTAACAGACCTCCCTATTAGGTTGATAATCAAGGACAGCGTAGGAATTTCAATCCTAGTCCACCATACAACTAGAATCAGGAAGTTGCTAGCTCATCTAAGGAGCTCATTCCAGTTCATAACAACTTAGCACATGATTACATATGGTGTTACCCATGTAATCAACCCCACAATCAGGCTACTTGCATGAATGGGGTGATTAATCAAGCTCTGATGGTATAGAGCACATTTGCTACAATAGAAAATACAATGAAAGATACAAATGATCAAAGTGATCAAATGTAGCAGAATGATATGGATGTCACCATGACGAATTGGAAAGGAAATGAATTTTGCGGAGTGAATCAAATACAAGGTCAAAAATAGTCAGATGCATCTATTGCAGTGAACACAGGGTCCAAGAAAAGAGCAATGGATTTGAGATTGTAGGTTGTTTCTGACAAACAGTAGCCAGAAAGTGACAAACAACAAGTTGATAAAGTTAAACAACAAGTTGTTCAACAAAAATTTCAAGTTCTAGTAGCTGATAAAGAGTAGTCACAACTTTCTTCTTCACCAAATGTTCAAATTTTACCAAGGAAGCAACCTCAAACTGCTAAAGAACAACAAAAGCAAGTTGAACCAATTAAAGAGCAACAAAGAACTTAACCAGATCTAGTGCAAAAGGAGATTGTTGTTCCTAAAGCCCAGCATAAGGTTAGTTCTCCCACCTTTAATATTGATGATCATATGTAGAAGGAAATGATTAGCATCACCATGTTAGATGTGTTACACTTACCTGGGTAGAAAGAAGGTCTGTAAGAAGCTTTGGCCAAAATTTCCATTTCTAATGAAACAACCAAAGAACAACCAAGGGTTCTTGCTAATAGTTCAGACAACAAAAAGAGGCAGTCAACTCCAGAGGTAAAACCACCACCCTTTTATGTTAGTCTGATTATTGATAATAGCATAGTTCATAATTGCATGATAGATTCAGGAGCTAGCAGCTCAATCATGCCTAAACAGCTTGTAGACAAGTTAGGTATCGAGTACGAGCCATTGCTAAAAGGGGTAGTTTAGTTAGACAACACAACCATTAAGTCTATAGGAGTTATCAAAAACCTACCCCTTACATTGCATGCCTATTTGAATTTTCAAATACCGCAGGACATTTATGTTATAGATCTCCCACCTTACTTTGCCATTTTTCTGTCTAGAGATTTCACTACAAAGTTAGGTGGTTACCTATCATCAGACTAGTCACATATATTTTTCAGAAGCAAATACAGTACCAGAGGTACCATTAAGTCTGAACCACTGGCCAAAGACCATATCGATCCCTATGTGCCAAATCCTATAAATGTAAACCTAGCTTTCCATGATTAGGAGGATCAATCCATGACCCTCGACCCCACTATTCCTATAGAAGGCATACCTGATATAAATTTAGATGAGTGGGTAGCCGAGAATCATGAGATTGACCCATTTAGTCTCATGGATGAAGTAGGTTTGGGTGTTTATATGATTCAGGAGCCTGATATCATTATTCCAAATCTGGTCAAGGAGGAAAAAGAGTTAGAACAATAAACTGATCAACTTTGGAAGCTGTATTTTGTTGGATCAAGAAGTAAAATTGGTGTTGGTAGAGGAGAAGTGCTCATATCACCTAACCATGATAGGTATTATTCAACTTTTAGATTTTCTTTCAGTTTCTCTAATAATGTTGTTGAGTATGAAGCATTGATACATGGTTTAGAGTGGGCCAGAAAAAGAAAGATTAAGTGTTTATAGGTGGTTGGTGATTCTGAATTAATAAAAAATCAGGTAAGAAATCTGAATTTAACGAAGAATGATTTGCTGAAACTGTATAAGCATTGTGTTTGGGACTTAATTGAATAGTTTGATGCATTTAATCTGCAATCAATACCCAAAAATCAGAATAAGCATGTTGATAAACTTTCTGCTATGGGATCACAATTTGACATCCCAACTGAAGTTCATAATGTGCAAGTGCAGAAATATGTGAAGGTAGTTGTTAGACCTTCAATACCTGATAATAATGTAAGCTGGAAGATTTTTGATAGTGCTAAACATATATGCCATTTTCTAATGGAGGAGGCAGAGTTTTCTGTTGGAAACTAGTACAAGTTTGATCAGCAATATGGTGATCAAATCATGCAATTAAAGTCTAATAAACTGCCAAAAGGTTTGGTGACTCTTGAGTTCATTTTCAACACTAATGACCAGGTTAGAAAAGATAAATTCGGCATCACAGTGAAGCAGGAACATTATGAACCGATAGAAATATTCAAAGACAAGCTCCTTAAGCTTGGCAAAGTCTGTACAAAGAAGGAACAACAAGTTTTATCTCACTTTGTCAAGAATTTAGCAACATATTTGCTTGGGAATATGGAGATCTGAAGGGTTTTAACCCTGAGTTAGCTCAGCACACAATTGAGCTGGAACCCAATGCAAAACTAGTCAGGCAGAAGCAAAGGCCCCTGAATCCGAAACTAGAACACTTGATGAAAATAGAATTGAACAAACTGATTGAAGGGAGTATTATATTTCTAATCAAGCACACTTCTTGGGTATCTAATCCGGTTCCCGTCAAAAAGAAGAACAAAGAGATAAGATTGTGTGTTGATTTTTGTGATCTAAATAGAGCTTCACTTAAAGATCACTATCCATTGCCTTCAATGGAGTAGATACTAAAGGTTATTTCAGGATCAGAAAAGTTCTCATTGTTGGACGGATATTCAAGTTATAACCAAATATTGGTTAAGGAAGAAGACTAGTATAAGATAGCATTTACCACCAAGTGGGGTACTATGGCTTACAGAAAGATGCCATTTGGGTTGTCAAATGTAGGAGCAACCTTTCAGAGAGCAATAGATATGGCTCTCCAAGGTTTGACAAAAATATGTTCTTGTTTACTTAGATGATATCACTATTTTCTCATGAAATGCAAATGAACATTTTGGTCATCTTAGACAGATATTTGAGAGATGCAGAGAATATGGAATTTCTTTGAATCCAAAGAAGGGCATTTTTGTTGTTCATGAAGGTAAGCTTCTGGGTTACATTGTTTCAAAAGATAGTATTTCTATTGACCCAAAATGCATTGCAACCATTCTGGCTTTACCACTTCCTACTCACAAAAAGGGTTTGTAGAGCTTTATAGGAAGAATAAACTTTGTTAAGAGATTTATTCCTAACATTGCAGCGTTGCTGCAACCTCTCACAACCATGTTGAAGAAGAACATGCAGTTTAGCTGGACGAAGGAGGGTAAGAGCAGTTTTGAGTAGATTGAGGCACTTGCAGCAACCTCGACACAAATAAATCCAAACTTTGATAAAGATTTCATAGTTTAAGCATTTGGTAGTGTTGATACAATTTCTGCCATGCTTTTTCAGCAAAATGATTAGGGACTTGAATAGCCCATTGCATTTTTTAGTCAAATTTTGCATGATTATGAAACAAGATATTCTTTTGTTGAAAAGAACGTACTTGTTGTAGTAAGGAGTCTCAAAATTTTTAGACATATGTTGTCTAATAACAAAATACATTTGTTGGTAGCTCATCGAACAGTTAAGGAATTTTTGCCGAATAAAGACATTAATGACAACCAAGCAGGCTAGATAACCAAGGTCATGGAATATGATATCAGTATAAAGGTTACCAAGCTTGTTCAAGGTAAAGGATTGTGTGAACAACTTTTAGAAAATGAATAGAACAACAATGAAGAAATCATAACAGTTTTGAATAATGAGGAGGAACCTGCTATTTCAACTGTTCCAATTGATTGGATTCATCAAATGATCCATTACTTGCATATTGGAGATTTCCCAGAAGGTATGGACAAATCTAAATGAAGACATTATAGACTACAAGAAATTCCTTATGCAATAATAAATGATGTTTTGTATAAAAAGGATTTGAATGGAGTATTCCTCAGATGTATTAACCTAGATCGGATTGAAAGAATTCTAGAGGAATTCCATGATGGACCTGCTAGAGGTCACTTTGCACCATGTACTACAACCCTGAAAAATCATGAAAGCAAGGTACTATTGGCCATAACTTTTCAAGGATGCTTATGCTTATGTTAGAAAATGTGTGAAATGTTCACTCTTTGCAGGTAAACAAAAGTTAGCAGCTCTACCCCTGAATCCAATTCAGGTTGAGCAGCCATTCAGAAAGTGGGGACTTGATTTCATCGGTCCCATTAACCCACCATCAAGTGCAGAGCACAAGTGGATCTTAAAATCAACAAATTACTTCACAAAATGGACAAAAGCAGTTGCTCTGAGAGATGCAAATGAAACATCAGTCCTAAATTTTTATCAAGACATAGTTTCCAGGTTTGGTACACCTGAGTCTATCATTTCAGATAATGCTTTAGCCTTTGTTGGCTTAAAGGTTTTAAATTGGTTAGTAAAGAATAACATTTATTTAAACACTTCATCCAATTATTACCCCTAGGGTAATGGACAGGAAGAATCAACAAACAAGCATCTGATTAAGATCATTAAAAGAAAATTGAAGATAATCAGAGGTCATGGCATGACAAGCTTAAATTATCCCTTTGGGCTGATAGAGTTACACCGAAATGGTCAACAAGTTTTTCACCATATATTTTGGTTTATGGTAAAGAGTCCAAGCTACCTATTTCAATAGAATTTCCAACTCTGAGCTACATAGAGGAACTGGAGTTACTTGAGGAGAAACCAATGCAAGTTAGGCTTGTTGAGTTAATAGAGTTGGATGAAACTAGGAAAGAAGCTTTTAGGAAGCTTCAAATTCATCATTCTCAAATGAAGAAGACATTTGACAAGAAAGCAGTAGCAAGAGTCTTCAACGAAGGTGACTTAGTTTTCAAATGGGATGAGTTGAAGAGCAGGCCTGGAAAAAATTCTAAGTTTGATGCCATGTGGGATGGCCCATACATTATAATAGCAAAGAAAGAGCATAACCTCTCCAGCTCTCAAGGATGGATGGAGAAGTGTTGCCAATCCCCGTTAACAAGATCTATCTCAAGTAGTGCTATTAAGCAATTTAGTTTTTGCTATAAATAATAGTATAGTTTTAGTTTCAATATGTTTTCAATAAGTGCTCATTGCACACTAGTTTCATTCAGTTTGTTTCGCTTTCAATAAAGTGCAGTCACTGCACTAGGGTTTCAGATTCTATCATAAATAGAGTTGTAGTAGATTCTTTTAGTTTACTATGTGAAGCTGAGTTATAGAGTTTTTCAGAAGAGGTTAAAAGCAAGAATAGAATCCATGCCCAATGGATAAGCTACATAACTGGTCTATGGTGTTTAGCAGGCAAACACTCCATAGAGGTTGCCAATTTGTTACATATTTTTCACTACCAACTCAAATAGGTATAGCTGAATTATAAATTCAGGCCAAGGTACACAAGTTCTTCAATTTTTTTTGCAAAATTACTCATATTGTGCATTGTTTCATTACAGTGTAAAATTCAGCGATATTATGCAAAAAAAAATTCAAAATGATATCATAAGTTTGCATAATGTTTGTTGTTTTATTCATAATGTACAAAATAGAATCCCAAACAAGCTGTGGGAGTAACTTAATTTGATTTTTACAATCAAATAAAGGGTGCATGAAGAAAGGTAAGCTATACAACTGAAAATAAAGAAAACATAGGGTAGAAAGTGATTCGTCATTGCGTGGAATGACGAATCATTGAAAAGTTGGGTCTTCAGTTGCAATTCCAGCTCTAGCTCTAGCTCCAACATACCTACAAGTTCATGGAAATGTTGTTAGAGCAATGCAAATCAAATCCTATCATATGCTTACGCTACCAACAGAAATATATAATATGATCGATCAGGCATCCATTAGATGATTACAACAAATTCAAAGAGCATAAGGAAAAGAGGAATCTTTTAGTTTCTTTTATTTTTCTAACATGTTTGTTCACTATGCAGGAACAAGTTCATTATGTTTGTGATCATTTTATCAGATATGTGGAGTAAAACAGGCTCCCACAAGGGTTGAACCCAACATATCGAAAGGATACGCTCTCAAGTTACATACAAGGGTTCTTAAAATATTATCAGATCAGTCATCAAAAGAGCTACTGAAACAAAGAAATAATCAAATAAGCAGCCTTATTTCAAGGGGATTTAGATGAATAGTGTCAAGAACTCATGAATTTCATTAGTATTCTATTTCAGCTCCACTTTACATTTTTACATTACATCTAAATGAAGTATCAAGCCTCTTCATACTGAAGAGAAACAAAAATAGAATATCAAACACCAAGCTATCTCATGAAGTATTGGAATTGATTTTATTAGAGACAATGAGTTTTCACCATTGTAGCTGAAGTTAAGCATGTTTGCTTTCAATATGGTTTTCATCATGCTAAAACAATAACATTGGCAAGAAAATGGCATTCATTTCACAGAGATTTAAAACATCCAAGTGCCATTATCATGATAACCTACAACAACATATATCAAGGATAGTCTAAAAGAGAATGACAGTGCAAGGGTTTCAAATTGCAAAGAGGGAAAAATGCCAAATACCCGGTTAATACAGCCGCAACCATATAGGTTGGTGCTTTTATTCAATTTTTTCAAGCCCAGATTTAAATAGTGAGAAAACTACAATTTCACAAGTAGCTACAGAGAGTTTTCAATAGAAAATCAGCATACACCTTTCATGGAGCAAGCTACTGAACTTTTTAGAAGGTTGGTGATAAGAACAGGAAGGAGAATTTTTTATTTTCAGAATGACACCACCTTTTTAAGCCACAATATAAACAGAGAAGCTCAGAAAACAATATTTACCTCTTGCATCTATGATAATAGAGTATAGTAATTAATGTGTATTCAGCAACTTGGAGAAACTACTGGCCGAGCATGATACTTTTAAGCCCAAGAGACAGAAACAGAGTATCAAGCAACAACCTACTCATGAATAATTTATGTTATGTATTGAGGCTATTGTATACTGGTATGGCTCTCTTTTACTGTTGAAGGAATTCATTCACAACAAACAGTGTTATGCCTCTACATTACAAGATTTTGAACAAGATATGGAGTGCAAAAAGGGATGACAACATAATTAATGAGGTATTTTCAAATATTTACATTACATCCATAAAGTGAACAAGGTTTCCTTTTAACATAAAAATTGGTGCATCATAACAAGATCTCACTTCCAGTCACAAAAGGACAACTACATGCGAATCTTAGATAACTGAAGAGAATGACAATGCATTCGTGGGTAAGATTTGTTAGTGGAGAATGTCGTCTGCTTGAAGTGTAATAAACTCCAGCGAAACCCAAATATTTTTCATGGCGGCCTTACATAGTAAAAACCTAGAATACTGGTGGCCAAGGACCACAAAGAATAGTGAAGCTTGTGAAGGAGCTTAGTTTCTTCTAATCAAAGGTAATGCTAGTCTCGTAATGGCTTTTGAAATAACCACGGTTCAGCTCATTTTCAGTCAAGTCATAAATTGCCAAGAATAATAGTTACTATGCTGGTTTGAAGGACAAGATAAACCTTTTTTGTAGAACACTCAGCTCATT
Organism: Sequoiadendron giganteum; assembly: GCA_007115665.2. Taxonomy (NCBI): domain Eukaryota; kingdom Viridiplantae; phylum Streptophyta; class Pinopsida; order Cupressales; family Cupressaceae; genus Sequoiadendron; species Sequoiadendron giganteum. The sequence goes on along the minus strand of CM021109.1, from coordinate 340,361,503 downwards.
CTTCAAATAAAGAGAAAGACAGTTGACGACTTTCAGTTTGCATCAAATATCATAGGTTTTTCCATGACAATATAAAAAGAGAAGCATAAACACAAAATTATTCAATACATAGAGGATCATAGAGGGTTTCAAGGAAAATATCAGACATGCTTGAGGAGGCTATGACCATAGAGAAAATGAAAATATTCAAAAAAATCACTAGTGATGGCGGATTGCTCTCACAGAACTCTTAGAAAGCTTGTATTCATGGTGGAGTCAAGTAATAGTGCACAGACGGGGAATAGAGATTAACTTATCTTGTTTTCTTGTAGGGTTCTTTCAAAAATTTCTAGATACAAAGCCCGAGCTCAAACCATGGTGGCCAGAGGAGGAGATAGTTAAATCCATCATGGCCGCAGCCTTTATCAAGATCATGCAGAGATTACCATAACAAAAAAAAAATGCTCATATATTAATCATTTTTCCTTCTATCAGACTGGTGAGGAAAAATTGTAGACAGGTAATGAGCATGTCAAAAATTTTTGCAAAGAAAATATAGATGCAACAAAATACAAAGAATATCCATATGATGATATGACTTGAACATGAAAAACTTTAAGGAAGGAGACCTTACCTTGCTCTTTCTTATACATTATCTGCGAAATCATCATAAAGTTGTTAAGTTTTGAGCCTAAAAAATCGTTAGAAATCAATAAAATGGAAGCTCATAGTCAAGTGTGAAGGTCATCAAGCAACTGGAGACTTAAAGCTGCAAGCAGAAATCCTAGTGTTCACCATGGTGGCACAGGAGTTCTAGAAGCTTCAGAATGAGTGAGAAAAATGAGATAAATGCTAAGAAGTTCAATTTTTTAGGGTTCTATACCCTAAGTCACCAAAAGTTGTGTTCTATCTCATTTTATTCGAAGAATTAATCATTTCTTCTTAATATGGCCATGGTAATGAAATTAAAAGTTAGAAAACCTAGTCTTCTTAGAGCTGACCTAATAATGTACAAATGTGGTGGCCGGTCAAAAATATGCTAAGTATAGTGCATGGAGGCCAAGAAGTGTCTTTTAAGGTGGTCAATGGAGTAATATCCCATGCACATATTTGTGATAAACATAGGTTTGGGTTGCACTTCTAAAGGTTGATTAATTTAATGTTATATTTTCTAACTCATGTAAAGTTGTATTAATTAAATGATAAATTATAAATCATTTAATTAATATGACTATTTTTAGGCAAACATAACATTGAATTAGATTAGATCATGCAAGCATAAAATATAAAGCAAAGATGGAGTTTCAGTTAGACATGGGTGGACTGATATAAACAAGGTGACTTTCACATGCTTGGGCCCACCTTTTCAGGGATTTGCAGTTCAGTTGGAGTGTTGCATGTATCAGTTATGACTTGACAGTGAGTTTGAACCTGAGTGCACTCACTTTTGCATGGTTTTGAACCCTTTTTTCAGAGATTTTTGCTTATGCTCATAAATTGCCTTGGAGTTATCATTCTTCTCATTGAGGTTGACTTTCAATTCCATCTCCATGCCTTCTTGAAGGAATTTTGTATATATTGGAAAAACTTAACTGCTTTTTCCTAGTTCTTGTTTTTCTCCTTTGCTTTCTGCAAAGCAAATTATTTGTAACTCAAAATTATTTCAGATTAATGCAATAGCAGGTTTACATGTTATGTTAGTGTGTATTTTTCAGATTGTTTTCCTTCTATTATTATTGTGAGTCAAGTATTAGCCTTCTTAGATTCAGGGGTTGTGTCTTATGAGTGTTCTGGATGCAAATTTATTGTGTTTCACATCGAAACCTTTAAATTTTTGTCACATTCATGAATATATGTGCACAGAAAAAACATTCTTAGTTGTAGGTCATAAATTGTGCTCATAATATATTCATTTCTTTAAGTTGTGAAAGTTCTTTTTCCTTCATAAAAGATGATTTATCTAGCCTTTTTGTGAATCAATTATGCAGTTGAGTTGTTCGATCTGAGTTGTGAAAATATACTCATGAAGAATCAGTTCTGAATTAATCTATTGTCTTAGATTTTCCAATTAGGTGCATCACCACAGTTAAGTTTTATAGTTTAGAATTTAGATTTAGTCTTTCTCCCTTTTCTAGGAAATTTTTCAGTTATTAATCAAGAAATTACAATAGGAACCAGCCTAGAATCTGGAGGTCTAATTCCTTATAGGGTACCCACAACCTAGAATTAGTAGCCATGTTTCAATAGATTGCTGAATTTCAACATTCAAGCATTCGGGTGCAATCTGTTTGACAATAGGTTCAAAGGAGTTGGAAGCAAAACTTACAAGGAAATTGAAGAAAGGTACCGGTAAGTACAAAGATATGTCACCCTTTAAATGTTTTAGTTGTGGAAATATTGGCCACTATGCTTCAAGATGTCCAAATAGAGCCATACACAAAAAGAATAGAGATAATAAAGACAAAAAGGAAAAAAAGTTCAAGAAATTGTATTATGTTAGAGAAGATGCTAGAATTTATGATGATGAATCTGATTTTGAGGATGATAGAGATGAATGCTTGTTTTTAGCTTTGGAGAATAAATCTATGTCTACTAACCATGGAATATGTGCAAGGGAATGTGGTCTAGAGAACAAGAAGGATGAGGTGGAAGGTACTCTAGTTATTTCCTTTCATGCTAGACAAGACAAATATTATTGGGTAATTGATAGTGGCTATTCAAATCATATGACTAGAGACAAAATTAAGTTCACTAAACTTGAAAAGTATGATGGAGGATTAGTCATGTTTGGAGATGATTCTAGTGCAAATATTATTGGAAAAGGAACAATTAGTTTTGATGGAAAACACAGTACTGATGATGTCTATTATGTTAAATGCTTAAGGCATAGTCTTTTGAGTGTTGGACAAATATGTAGTAAAGGATTTAAACATGTGTTCTAGGATAGTACCTGTGAGATCAAAAAAGGGTCCAAAACTATTGTATGAGTAGGAAGAAGAACATATGGAAACATTTATCAGCTTAAGAGTGTCTATGGTAAGTGTTTTGTGTCTCAAGTTAATGAAATTTTTCTATGGCACTGGAGGATGGGAAATGTAAAATTTGACAATTTGATGAAGATTAGTTCAAGAGAAGTTGTTAGGGATCTGCCTAAAATTAGAAAGCCTACCAATACTATTTGTAGAAGTTGTCAATTGGGAAAAAAACAAGAAGCAACTTTAAAGGAAAGAACAATCAACTACCGAAATGTTGGAATTGATTCATATTGGTCTTTGTGGTCCCACAATAATAAGAAGTCTTAATGGTAATAGGTATTTTATGCTTTTGATTGATGATTATTCTAGAATGACATGGGTTTATTTTCTTAGGGAGAAAGCTCGAGCTCTAGATAGATTCAAAGTGTTCAAGGAAAGGGTAGAGAATGAAGTAAATATGAGAATAAAATTTTTAAGGTCTAATAGAGGTGGAGAATTCACCTCCAGTGAGTTTAATGCATTTTGTGAAGAGCATGGTATAAAGAGACTTTTATGCTCCTAGAACTCCTTAGAAAAATGGAGTTGTATAGAGGAAGAACCTGGCTATTCAAGAGGCTGCAAGTGTTATGATGAAAGAGGCAAATGTACCTAATTTATATTGGAGAGAAGCAATCCACACTATTGTTTATATTCTTAATAGAGTTCAGATCAAAGGTAACAACACAAAGACTCCTTATGAATTGTGGACTGGAAAGATTCCTATTGTTAAGTACTTCAAGGTGTTTGGAAGCAAATGTTATATTAAAAGAGATGATGAGAAACTTAGAAAGTTTGATGCAAGATGTGATGAAGGTATTTTACTTGGATATTCAACTAATAGCAAAGCATATAGATGCTACAATAAAAGACTAAGGAAGATAGTTGAAAGTGCAAATGTAAAAGTTGATGAAGATATGCATAGACTAGTTGAAATAAGTGAAGTTGAACTAGATGAACCTATGTAAAGACAAGTACAAGAAGATAATAATGATGAAAAATAATAGAATGAAGAAGAAGAAGAGGCTCGAAAACCTACTCCTAAGACTCCTAAGTATGTATAGAAAAATCATCTGGAAGAATAGATAATTGGAGGAAAAGGTAAAGGTGTAACAACAAGAAGCAAAGTGGTAGCAACTGAGGTAAATATGTGCCTAGTTTCTAAGATAGAACCTAAAATAGTATGTGAAGCATGCACAAATGAGAATTGGGTTAGATAAATGAAAGAAGAGTTGCAACAGATAGAGAAAAATAAGACAAGGGAGTTGGTTCCTAGACCTATAAACAAGAATGTAATTAGTACAAAATGGGTGTTTAGGAATAAGCTGAATGAAGATGGTGAAGTAGTAATAAAAAAAGAAAGGCTTGTATGCAAAGGTTATTCACAAGTTAAAGGAATAGAAATTCAAGAGACATTTGCTCTAGTGGCAAGAATGGAGGCCTTCTAGATGTTCTTGACATTTTTTTCTCACAAATATTTCAAAGTATACCAAATGGATGTTAAGTCTGCATTTTTGAATGGAGAATTGGAGGAAGAGGTCTACATGGAACAACTAGAAGGATTTCAGTTATTAGATAAACTATACATGGTATGTAAGTTGAAAAAGGAACTATATGGACTTAAACATGCTCCCAAAGCATGGTATGCAAGGTTGGACAGATATTTGACATAATAAAGGTTCAACAAAGGCTTCACATACAGTAATATTTATTTCAAAATTGAAGGAAATAGAATGTTGATAGTGGTTGTATATTTTGATGATATTATCTTTGGAGGAAATGAGGGTATGTTCATGAAATTTGTAGAGGAGATACAAAACAAGTTTGATATGTCTATGATTGGTGAGTTGAGATTATTTCTTAGACTTCAAGTGAATCAAACTGACAAAGGCATATTCATCTCACAATCAAAGTATGTTAAAGAATTACTAAAGAAGTTTGGAATGGATAATTCCAAACCGGTTTGTACCCCTATGGCTACTGGATGCAAACTAAGTAAGGATGATTATTCTCCTAAAATTGATCAGAGCATGTACATATCTATGATTAGTGGACTATTATATATTACTGCTACTAGACTAGACATCATCCTTGCAGTATGTTTGGTTGAAAAAATTCAAGCATAACCTAAAGAAACACATGTTATGGCTATGAAGAGGATATTCAAATATCTAAAAGGAACTCTGGATTATGGCATGTGGTATCCTAAGGATATTGAATTCACTTTGAATGCTTACACTGATGCAAATTGGGTTGGTTGTGTGGATGACTAGAAGAGTACAAGTGGTGGTGCATTCTTTCTTGGATGTAGGTTGGTTTCATGGCTAAGCAAGAAACAAGATTCAGTTTCTTTATCCACTGCACAAGCTAAGTATATTACAACAACATCTTGTTGTACACAGGAACTTTCGATGAAGTAAACATTGAAGGATAGAGGTGTGATGTGTGATGAGCCTATCCCTATCTTCTGTGATAATACAAGTGTAATAAATATTTTAAATAATACGATAATGCATTCAAGGACAAAGCATATATGCATCAAACATCATTTCTTAAGGGCGAAGGTGTTGGAGAATGAAGTCGGGCTTGAATATGTACCTACAAAGGATCAAATTGTAGATATATTTACTAAGGCTCTTCCTAAGGATACTTTTGAGTATCTCAAGGAGAAGTTGGGGGTTATTGCCCCTCCTTCTTTAGACTAGGTGCACATAGAGGTGCATCAATCTAGTGGACCTATAGACTCTTCATTTATCTGGACTAATGATTGAGGTCTATTCCTCAAGGGGAGCAGAGAGTATCATTTTTGTTGTATGATGTATGTGCTTTCACAAGTGCACTCCTAAGGGAGAGTGATCAGTACCTTATGGTTGAAGAATCATGTAAAAAAAATTATTTTCCATTTATTTCAAAGGGGGAGAGAGAATCATGTGAAAAAACTATCTATATCTAAAAAATTTAAAAGGAAGAGAGAATCTTGCAAGGAAAAGAGAGTGAAAAAACATTGTGTAGGATGTCTAATCTAAAAAAGAAGAAGAAGAAGTAGGAGAGTGTGTATGTTGTCTTTGATGGTTTTTCACATTGTGTTACCATCAATGATAAAGGGGGAGATTGTTGCAAGTATGAATGAGTATGGTGGTGTTTTCATTAATGTTTTAATTGATGTCAACACAGTATAGGTTGTTGCAATGAAAGAAATCAAGTGATTATAGGTGGTACATGTGTTAGAACCCAAAATTCCATTAAAATTCCTAAGGTTTTTTCCCACTTTAGCCTATATTTTCCATTAATACCCTAAGGGATTTTATTTATTCATGCCCTTTTCCTATCTTTTCTCCTAAAATATTACATTTCACCACTATCCATAAAGCTAAAAAATACCTTATACCTATTTACCGTCACTCATAAAATTCAAATTCACTACATACCACCTTATCATGGATAGTTTTCAAGCGGATAGCAGTTGGGCGGTAAAAGGGTTGGCATGGTGGTTTAGACATTCACTGTGTCACCGCGCGCAGTCCAAACATAGACCGCGGTAGTGCGGTGGTGGTAAGTCAACAATGAGGTAGCAGTCAAAAGTAGCCATTGTAGTACCACACATAGTTAAACCACAAACCGTGGTGATAGTGAAGGTGATGGCAAAAAGTTGATTCCACAGTACCGTAGACGAAAAAGTTGGTAACTGCAATAAGGTGGTAAATAGTTAGAGTTGACAGTTAATATCAAACTACCATACCATGAGGTGCAAACAATATGACCACGGTAGAGCAGTGGAAAAGGTGAAGGATGGAAAATTCAAATAACCACCATACTGTGGGGTGTAGATAGTTTGATCATGGTAGAGCAGTAAGCATAAAAGGAAACTTCATGGCAGCGCACAAAGTGATAAAATTAAAGGCCATAGGGAAATGAAATGTACGGAGTAGGTAAAGTAGATGAAATATTAAAGATAGGAAAAAGTATTAAGGGAAGAAATAAAAGCTTGACTATTGTAAAAATATTTAATTTGCTGAGAGGAAACACAATTAATTATTTTAAATCTCTATTATAGAATTTCAAACGATTTTACCAGAACAAATGAAGGGTCGTGACTCTTTGAATGCATTGTATAAATCTGCTGTAAAAATTAAGAGGATGTAGTAGAGAGGTAGTCAGACTATAAGAGTTAGATTTCTCAGAAAAATAAGACTGGAAATGGAAATAATGTACAGACCTTCCTGGAACAGTGCATTGGAGAAAATGTTCATAAATTGGTGAAAATTTTCTGAGTTCAGTTGTTGAGATGCTATAATTTGTATTATTTCTAATCTTGGTCCTCTCCAATTTGAAGTCTTCTAATCATTTGAATTAATGTATCAAGCATAATCTCGATTCATCAAAGTGCATGTTTTCACTTTGTGTGATTTTTATTTGCTGGTGTCTACAAATCAAAATTAAATCCCTTCAAGTAAGTCACAGTGTTTGTGAGATTTCTTTTGGATAATTTAAGAGGAGCCAGGTTAGGAAATATTCCAGCATAATACGTGCAAGCCATAAATAAATGAAATTATATGCCATTCATAAGATTTTATTTTACAAAGTGCCTAACATCTTGAATTAAACCAAAGAAGGAAAACACATATCATTTTCTATTTTTTGACTCCATTTCCCATGTGGATAAAAGGCACTGATCTGCCTCAACCCAAAGATAAATCATATCAAACAACTTATTCAAAATCCTTTCTTTTGTGCATTAGGAGTAGGATTAGTTGTAGTGGTTTTCATCTATTCACTTCCACTTGCCATTGTGGGTAGATTGTTTCACAAGAAATACATCTTAAATCTACAACATACACATAGGTGCACCCGCCTAGGTTTTGAAGAGCTTGAAGAGCAGAAGGTACAATTGCATCAATTGGCCTTGTACATTGGACAAAAGTGTTGTGAGAGCTTGGCAACATCTCATGGTTCAAACCTGCATTTTTGAGACCCAACAACATGTATGGTTGAGATATTGTAGAGATTTTGTGAGTAAATGGAGCTATCTCTATGGTGTTATAGGTGTGTTGAGTTATCAAGTTCTTTTGAGAAAATTAATAAACAATGAAGATAGAGTTGTGTGTGTGTTCTAAATGTGCTCTGGTAATCTTCTTTTCTTTTCTTCTATGTTGATCCTATTCTTTTGTGGATTTGTGGTGTTTTTTATGGGCATCCTTGGGTGATATATCCTGAGTTATAGCTTCTAGGTTGATGAAGAGTGAAAGTTCTGTTCACCAATTTGTGAACTAGTCTAGAAAAGTTGTTTGTCTATGGATTGGGAGAATTGTTTCTAATATGTAGTCCTTTGATGGTTTGTCTCAGATTTGGAAGAAGGCTTCTAATGGTGTTACCTATTTCCTAGAAAAAGTGCTCATGTTTCGGTGCTCCAGAAGGCTAGTTCTAGAGATACTATGTGTTTTTATACACTCTGATTAGACTAATGGAAAGTGTTATTTGTATGGAATTTTTTGTAGTTGCACATATGAATCTGAAGGTTTCTAAGAGGTTTTCCAATGTATAGTGAAGCGTGTTATCTGGTCCACATGTTATCATCTTGTTGTGAATTGTGTACTTCAATGTTCATTGGTGTTTTCATTAGGTTTGGCCGACTTGGGGTTTACACATTACATGAAGGATAAGTATAATTTAAGGAAGCATGTGAATGATTTAAGATGTTATTTTGGTTCCTGGTTAAGTATGTATTCAATCCACTCTCCTTCTTATCCACCATAGGAATGTTGAGTCGCTGACCTAATTTGAGGTTGTAAAATGAAGAATGTGCAGCCGACCTTGGAGAAAGTTTATAAGATTGAAGATGGTATAAATACCATTCAAGATGTTGTGAATTGAAAGAAACAAGTGTGAGAATTGAAGCAAGTGTGAAAAATCATGCAAAAGTGAATTAAGGCAGCAATAATTTAATGTGCTTGACTCCTAAAAGTAGTGAGTTGATGGTGTATGCAATTCTTTGATTAAGGCTGTGAATGTGTGGAAGTTGTTGTGGTGGATCTTTTTTTATCTTTCTTTATCTTTCTTTATCTTTGTTTATCTGTAGGCAATGAGCCTCCCTTTTGGATAGCAAGTCCTATCTGTAGGTAGTGAGCCTTGTATCTAGACAGTGAGTCCTATCTTGGAAAGTGAGCCCTTTGGCAGTGAGACTTTGTATCCATTTTTGTATTACTATTATATTGTGAGTTAATCCTCACCATAGTTTTTCCCTTATAGGGTTTTCCATGTAAATCTAGTGTTCCTTGTGTTGATATTGCTTTCTATTATTGGCACTTCATGCTCATACTTAATAACAGATTAAAGTGGACATGGAGTTAATAATTGTTTAAGGTTTGTGAATGTGATTGGTGACAACTGATTCACCCCCCCTCTCATTTGTCTTGTGCATTTCAACATTAAATAGTAAATTAGGTTGATTTACCCCTCATTTATACTTTCAACCTTAGGTAATTTCAGATCTTTGGTGATATTTTTCTTTGATTGTTGATTCGTGATGGTACGAGTTCTGAGAACACCACACTGAGTAGAAATGGCTAGACAGTACCAGTGACCAGTCGATGTAGGGATTGTGGTATATATACTCTTCATTTTCACTTTCATCTTTTTATGTTTTTTACATTTAATGTTCAAACTTCAATTAGGATGATAGTTGTAATTTCTTCTGAAGGTTGCTATTGACATGATATGGCTGCTATCATACTAGGTTAAATAATTTCTTTCATAAAAACTCATCACTAACATTACATCAGACCACTACAGTAAAATGTAGTCACTATTATTTTACCATAGTCATTGAAAATGATTATGCAGTTGAACTTAGGAAGATTACCGCTATCATAAAACCAAATTGTTATCATGGTAAAACAATCTCTCTATCATGATAGAGAGATTCTATCATAGTAAAATAGGGCCACTATTATAAAATCTAACTGCTATTGTCTTAGAAAAAGATCGCTATTGTTAAAAATGAATGTTTAAGCTAGCTTGATTACAAACTTAAGTTCCCAATTTGATATGGCTGAGTTCATTTTGTGCCCATATATGGCTTGTAAGGTATGGACAAATGATTAGGATATTTTTACATATTATCAATAAACAAGATGGTTAATAGGCAAAGTGAATATCATATTAGAGAGATATCTTCCAGAGAGGGTGCTTTGACAATTTGGATAGTGGCAGATTTTCCCAAAAGATGATTACCATGCTTGTTTTGGATGCACGACCTAAGAGGTTAATGTGTGGGGACCAAGGGAAAATTTAGGGAGAGAAGTTATAGAGTTTAGAGAAATTGTACCTATTGATTAGGGATGGTAAATCAATCCCCTTGATCTAGGGATGACCAAGTATGATGCTCATTGGTGGGCCTATAGACAATCATTGAGATTTACAGTTCATCCTGGTGTTGGGCCAGTTATTGATTAGGTTAGGAGGATGGTTGGTGTAGTGAGGAAAGGTTGGATCGCTAGAGAATTCATATTATGCACAAGCAGTATCAGAGAGCTTGGGATGGTTAAGATGAGGATCGGGTACAAAACCATGACGAGGTGCTCTAGTATGATGGGAAGCAGTAGCAGGATCAACAACATCAGGTTCCATATGATCCTCCCCCATCGGGAGATATGGTTGCTAGGATAGCATAACTTACAGTTGAGTGGGATGCTTAGGCTAGAGAGCGAGATGTTGAGATCATTTGATGATAGGTTGGAGATTCACATGTAGTTGCATTGACTACAGAGCATGATAATATCAGGGCTAAGAGAGATGCATTGAGACAAGAGTTAGCCATGAAGAGGCATCAGAGGATCTCTGCAGATATTGCACTAGCTTCATCTATTCCACGGGTTTAGTATTAATCTGAGTAGGATTAGTTTTTGTAGAGGATATTAGTATAAGACACTCTATGAGTCTCACACTAGTAGAAAAATAATAATAAATGACTAAAAATTGCATATAAATGACTAAGCTTGGTCACATGACCATTAGTAGTTTATTGTCAGTCATTTATAATGCGACCAAATTTATGACTAAACCATTTTTAGTCATTTATTGGTTGTTTTGATTAATAAATTTGGTAGTATATTTTGTCATTCTAATCATATTTTTCCATCAGCTGGTCATTGACGACAACCATTTATGTCCCATTTTATGCTATATTTTAGCTTATTTCATATGCCTTCATACCCATTTCCACATTCCATTTCTGTTCCATATCATATCATTTTACCATTTTATGTTGCATATGATTATATATATAAGTGGTATTTAATATAGTTTTGGATCAAATACGGAAATTAATTATTGGTTGTCTTTACTAATAAGCATTTTGATTTCAATATTTGGAAAATAAAGCTTGTAGCATACAGATTACAGGAACTTCCTGATCTTCCTTGTGCTTTCCTCATAAGAATACAACTTGTGCTTACTGTTGTGGCTAACTCAAGTTTAAATGGTGACCAAGTTCCGTCTTGATGCTATTTTATTTAATGAAGGATTTTATTTGGTTCTTTCTTCATGGCACTTCCTGCATGTATTCTTCATCCATGTGAATCTATAAATCATGCTAAGATCTTTATAATCCAATAATTCCACATCATAGTAGCCACTTCAACACCATTTTATCCCATGTGGAAACCCGTGATGGAGTATGCACTGCTAGTTGTATGGTGGATGTGCTTTCTTGAGGAAGCTACAAATATTAGTTTGTGAAAGTGGATGTATTTGCTAGCTAGAGCAAAACCCATGGAACTAAATAAGGAGGAGCTTTGAGAAGATTATACGTTTCTAGTTCATAATTTGTTGTCAGAACCTATTTTAGATATGTAGCTAGTGATCCACATTTAGTCTCTTTTAGTTTGTTGGATTTAAGCCCAAAAAAACTACCTACTTATTTGTATATTTATTATAGTTGCATATATATATAAGTAGCATACCTAGACTTCAAAGGGGGATGATTTTTCCATATGTATTACTTCTAAGAAATAAAAAGCTTCATTATGTTGATTGGTCCAATGTAGAAAGAATATTTTATTTCCACTCACCCTGTGAACCAAAGGGACCCACTCTTGAGACACTCGATGAGATCATTTTCTGTTTTGAATTAGTTAGAATTTGTATATTGCGTGGTTTCCTTTCCATTGAATGTATTATTTGAGGTGTGATTAGTTTATTTCCTTTTACATTTGGAAAGATTTAATACTTGGATAATGTGGTTGCTTCATTTCTAAACCCGAATTTTTAATTGGTCTGATCAATTTCTTGTCAGATGTAATCATTATTCGAAGTTCATCTATTTCAACAGTTTATTTACCATTCAATTACACATATTGTTTTCGGAAGTTATTTTGTATTCTATTGTACAAACTTCCTATCGCACTGTAACTTCTTGTTGCACTGTAACTTCCTATCACAAGAGAAAATATAAGCCAGATTAAATATTTTCCAATGTGTTTTAGATGCATTCATCCCCACTTAATTCACAACTTTCCCCCCTTAGGTAAACTACCGTAACACCTCTCACAAGCTTATGATCGTTAAGATGACACTCTTAGACCAAGCTAAAATATTTCTTATTCTTTACCCCAATTTTGGCCCATCATTCATATATTTATTCACTAATTTCTATAAATTGGTAGTATATTTAGTCATTTTAATCGACTGATTTCCATTAATTGGTAGGAAATTTAATCATTTTAAGTTTTAATTGTCGTCATTTGGTATTTTATTTAATTATTTTTGTTCATCAATTTATGTCAACTGGTAGTATATTGATACATTGTTTATTAATTGCATAATCATTATATATGAACAAGCTACAAAAGTTAAAATATTGATTCAACATCACGATAAAAAAGGTAATCTACAATAAAAATATAATGAAATTTTGATGAACTGTAAGATGTTCATATATATATAATTAAAAACTTCCAAGTCTAAGAGTTTCTAGCTCTTGCAAATACACCTTTATAAAGATCTGTGAACAACACATTCAAACTACTGCATAAAGCAATGGGCCAAGCTGTCTAACAACTAGTATATGATAAACATCAACTATGTTATTTTTTTTAAATATTTTAGTGGCCACCATGTGAAGGTTTCTTCTTTCTCTTTTAGATAGATAACTCCATCTATTTTTTCTTCATAAGAAAGGGTATGGTACTTTTGACCTTTAAAATATTTACATTTGCATCTCCTATTCCTTTTAATTTGACTCCATGTACAATAGATAGTGAGTGAATCCACCCAATGCCCACAACAACACCATCAAATAGATCCAACACCCCAACTTAATCCCCTTCTTAGAGTTTATCAATATATTTTTGAAAAAAAAAATACACATTATATTGAGATATTAAACATTCAATAACACATAGATAAGCATTTGATAAATATTTATAAGAAACAAGAAAATGATGATAGGAAACCTGAAACCATGCATCTAACATATTAAACAAAAATTAACTTCCTATTATTTGATATAGAAGGTGTCAATATGTTAGCAGTCATGTGCCATGAATATGTGGAAGCAAAAAAGAACCCAAGCATATAGGATTGTGCAGGAGGAGATAGGCCACAAGAAAAATTTAACTATAAAGTAGCTAAATTATTTCACCATGCTTGCTTTCTTACTTTCCCAATTTGTTGATATGGAACTACTTATAGCTACAAGCGCATTGATTGCATCTCTTAATTGATTGACCAAACTGTGAAAATCAGCTCAATAAAACAATTCATGGGATAATGATTAACCTTTAAAGAACAAGTTTTATTTAAGGTTTCTACATGCATGAGATGTGCAAGAAGCACAAAATGAACTTCCAAGAAACCATTATTAAATCAAGTGATAACCTTACACCACCTATTTAAAGTGTATTAACTCCCTTATGGTTTAAACTCCTCTTTTAAAAATTTAAAATTTCAAAACACTAGAAAAAGGGAGCCACAAAATGCACACTTGTAGTTATGCATGTCAATCTAGTAATTACCCAATTACTTAGACCTTATGGTCCTTTCACACCATAGCACTTATACATGTCTATGTTCATATGCATGCTTACATACCATGTATGGGCAAGGTTAGGCCTTACTTTATGCCTATACATACACATATGTGCACACCCATACACATTATATTTCGCTCAACTTTTGGTATTTTCATATTTTTATATTTTTCCATCTTTACTTTCTCTTACTTTGTTTCAAAATTGTTATAGGATCAACATGTAGTGAGTATAGGACACTAATTCATTTGATACTTTCCCTAATTCCAAATAAGAGCCTAGAAATTTCAAGGGAACCTCAAGAGTTTCCTTGATTCATATTTGCACTCGAAATGTGGAAAACACTAAAGAAAAAGAATAGAACTTCATAATCTATGCAATCAAAGAGAAAGTAGGAACATAGATTTAAAGAAACACTTTTAAATTGGTTCAAGCAATACAAAAAATGTGTGGAAAAGTATAGCACAATAAATCACAACAATGTCAAAAAAGCTATAAGTGTAGACTATATCTAAAGGAGAACCAAGATTTTCCAAGAAAACTAGTAAAATTATGACCCTAAATTTTCAAACAAACTTTAACACTATTCATTGTATTCAACCCCTTCAAACTTCAGTTTGTCATTACTAAGATAAAGTTGACATGGGAAAAAAATTTAATGATAACTTTCTGCACGTTAAAATTTTCATAAATGCTTTGAAATTTCACAAAAAAAATCAATAATTATAGGACCATAAATCACAACTATGTCTGTCAAAAAACTAGTGCAAGACTAGTATGTCCAGAGATCAAAGCTTTTCCAAAAAACCTAGTGAAATTTTGACCCTCATTCACAAACAAGCTTTACAAACATCCACTATATTCAACCACTGTAGGGGATTGATGACCATATTCAAATATATTTATTTTAATCACATACCTGGCATGTCTAGAAAAATCATTGAGCAGTAGTCGAGCAAAGCTCTTTTGCACAAGTTGTACCACATCAAAACAATCTCATATAGTAAAAATTTGGTGATTTCATTACAATATAATAATATATAGAAAATAAAACTCTTAAATGGGTTCTGGTATGGTTGGCATGGAACAAACCTCTCTTAACATAAATACCTTATTGTATGGAGAGTGAAATGCAATGTAATCTACATCTACAAGAGAAAACTACCTTCTATCTTCCTTTTCAAACTTGAACAATAATAAATAGTTCATTTACCTCCCATTTATGCGACTTTGAGATCATATGTCCTTAATTTGAACCTAAAAATGTAACTTAAGCATGTGTATCTGACAATCTAGAAACCCACTTGTTACAAATTTGTTTGTAGCAAGATTCAAGTGCCATTAGATAGAGGATGCAATGTATTTGATGTCTTCATCATATTTTTCTCAAAAACACTATTTTTAATGTTAAGAGGCATTAGGCATCAAGGATACACTTGAATAAAAGAAAGCCCCACAATCAGTTGGATTTTACAAGAGATCGTAGAAATGAAATTAGTGTCAACCAAATTAATGCTTAGGAACTAATATGATCCTACCATCAAATCAAACCTTGCTCATCTATCTCACTCATTTTTTCAAGTTTAAATCTGAGATATTGTAGGTCTAACTAGATAATTCAAATTATGATCCTTAACAATGAAACTTTGAGGAATTGTGGGAAATTGAATAGAACAATACACTATGAATCTGATAGTCTCTCTTGTCCACCTTAAACAACTATGAGACCCCCACCATTTACTTGGGGAAAAAATTAATAAGCTTATATGTATAAGACAAATTTCAATATAACTAGATTGCTATCAACACATAATATGAATAACAACCCCATCTTCATGATTATTCTTAGGACAAAAGTTCTTTGATGATGATGCCATTGCCCAATATTACCAAATGGAAACAAAATAAATGTGGTCAAGAGTGAGAACAAACATGATTCTATTTAATTTTAATAAATGTGAAACAAATGAACTAATATGCATATATATAATCAACTGTTCACCTATTGAATGAAGCTTTGAAATAACACATAACTAAGCTTTGGATTCTTCTATACAAATTGTGTGCCAAATTTGCATGATCAACTCATAATGGCATTTTGATATTTAAAATTTATTTCAGTTGTCATAAAAAACAAAGAAACGAAAATATATATTAAAGTTTTTATTTCAAGATGAGATCCCTCATACAACTTTTTTCTATGCAAATCTGCATTTTTCTAGTATGAACACATCCTTGTTTGTTCACATTGAAGCAACTAACTCGTAAAATATAATGAACAAATCCTTATTTGTTCCCTAATTCCTGATCAAAATGTTAACTACAAAAAAAGAAGATAATATTTATCAACATGTGCTACAAAAACAATCATATACCATAAGCTATGCATTACATAAAAAAAATAGTACATAAGACCAAAGTATAAATTTCTCTCTAAATTGTCATGCATTTGTCACAGTAGCCTTTGAAGCAACATTTGCTAGTCATAACAACATCCTTCATTACTTCTTGATGTTTTTGGTCATTCAATTAAATGCACTATAACTTTCATATAAATTTTGAATATACATGAAGAGCTACAAAAAACATAAGTGTTGTATGTAACTATAAATTCTATACACTTTTCATCATTTGATACAGAGATACCATTGGTCTAGAGAATGGGAAAACATACACTATTAAATTATTAGAATGAACAAAAATAATTAAATGGCGATGATGAAACGTCAATGGAGCTTCAATTATATAGTTGTCAAGGGGGTGCATGTCAACACACTCATACAATAAGAGATACATACATAATTAAGTTTTATGTTACTTGAGATAGTTTTCATACAAAAGCATATAAAATTTTGTAGATGCTTTGTAGAAAAACTATATAATCTTGTGGAAAGGGAGATGACTGGTTTGAATGAAGGAAGTTTGTAGATGATTTTAAGTGAAAAAGTGACATGAATCAGGTGCCTAAGGTAGATATAAACAGACTTTTAGCATGTAGATTGAGTGCTTGAACATGAATGGACACCATAAGTGATTGAGCTAGCATCAAGGAGAATGTAGGAGACATGAAATAAAATTTTCAAAGACAAGAGGCTACCAAAAGAACACCTAAGGCAGTATAAAATAATTTTAAGTGATAACATTAGCATGACAAGGTGCCTAAGGAGAATTGTAGTCATAAACCCATGAGAAAAATAAGACACCAAATAGTCTTGGTTGTGACTTTGGGGGCATCAATGCATGGAATAGGTGCCTAGATCAGTGAAGACAAGTGTTTTAAGTGTCAATAGTCACATAAAAAGGTGCTTGGAAGTTTTCCAGTAGTGATTTTTCCATGGGAGATACTTTATATGGTTCCAATTGAGATATCTCAATGTGGAGAGAAAAAATAATGTTTTTCACTTTTAAAAGGAGTCCTAGATTCAGAATGGGACTCTGAATATGCTTTGGAACTTGCTCAAAAAACTCACAAAAAATTGAAATCACTGACAATGCTCTACCTTGATTGAAATAATAACTACAAGAAAACCATTACTTTGTTGATTTAATTACAACTTACATTCAATGGGCCTCCATAACCTAATCCTTCACATGACAACACACAATCTACTAACTCCTCCCTCTCAATCACTCTATCTTTGATAATTGAATGATCTATAGTTTATACACCTTCCACTGCTGATCTCAACAACTCCAAAAAATTTCCTCTCTCTTTTGATAACCTCATTACTTCTCTTTATTCTCTATAGCACAAACAACCTTCTATATCTATATTCTTATTGTATTGGAATTTAAACTATATGTTTGGCATGACCTTCCTATTTATCCCTACTCATAGCTTCCTCCACATTCATATCTAGCTAAATGGTTTATATCACGTGGTGCCCCCTTTTGTTTTGTTTGTTTCTGCCTATTATTTGTTGTGCCACTCATATTGCTTTCATTCTTATCATTTAGTTCATTTAATATTCTTTCTCTTCTCCTTATCCTCTATTTGAAAATTTGTAGCCCTTGTCATATTCCAATGCAATTTGTTCCTCTCCAATTCCTATGACCCCGCTTTGAATATCACATGCATTCTCTACCCTCCAGTGCACTACCATTCATTGTTTCACACTCATCACTAGTTCAATGCCTTTTTTCGTTCCCTTGATCAACTCCTTCTCTATGAATTTTTCCTTGAGTCGATGTAGGTTCAAATGTGTTTGTATTTTATGTTGTGAGATATTTTTAATTGCTTCTTCTTTCTAAGAAATCTAGACATTCTTCATATGGCCTACTTCTCTCTATGACTTCCTTTCTTCTATCGGTTTTCTCTTCTATTCTTCACTTAGTAGATGTCCTCCTAATTTTAGCTGAACCTTCCTTTCATTTCATCTACTTTCTCCAACCTATCCTCTCTCTCAAACCACTGCCCTTCCTTTGTTGCATCATTCCAAATATTCAATGACTATGAAAAGGCATCAAGAAGTATTAAATTTATTTTTTGTCTTTTTGATCTCCCACATGCCCCTCAATCTCATCCACTTCTCCCATTCCAAAAATGGTTCTTTGCGGGAAGATGTATATGAATGAAATGTAACCTTTGTGTTGGTGAATTATATAAAAATGCTGAAGGCAATGAGAAGGAATTTCCTACCTCACCACAATGACCAAGCCAAAATCCCCAAACATGGTGCAGTATTGCAGTGAGTCACATTCTTCTCCTGCATTCCTACAAAGAACCAAGCAATAAACCCTAAGAATAGTGCAGTTTTGTAGTACAAAAATAAAATGTGGTAAATAATCTATACTTGGGATAAATTTATTGAAGTAAATTTTTTTGGTAAATCTTCCTAGAGCAAGCTGTAACATGTAGGGCTTTCATAAAAATGTATATAAAGATAGTTGTAAAAAAAGAAAAATAAGACAAAAGAACTATCTAGATAAAACTTGAAAAGTTTGTGGAGCCCCAAAAGTTTAATCTTGATTAGAAGAAGCCAAGCTAGGAGGAAGAGGTAGCTACAAATGATAGAATAATAAAGTACCAAACATTTAGATGGCTAAAATTTCAAAACCTTGACTACTAGTGGCCTTGAAGCAATAGAGTTGTCTCCCAAGTGAGCCTGTGGAGCAAGAGGCTGACCAAACACTATTGGAGCCACTAGCATATTTGGACCTGGAAAGAATTATGAAAATAAAAGTGATTAATCTTCAAGATATGGAGGAAAGCCAGATGCAAACAATTGTAACAAGAAAGTATGAAAATTTAACTCATGAGGTAATGTATCAAATTGTACTACATCACACTGATATCAAATGAGACCTACCAAAAAATGGAATTAAAACAAATGACCATTTAACACCTGCATGACCCTATAAAAAAAAATATACTTAAGAATGTAAGAGTAACTTTATCAAACAATCAATAAATTTTTTTAGCTATAGTATATAAAGCTAACCAGAAGTACATAGAAATCACACAAGATAGATGTCATGCAAAAAGAACAGACAAAAAATGGTTGAACTAGAAAATATTTTAGGTGTGCCATCATATGAAGAAATAAACTAGATGAGAGGTAATAGGGTGTAGAAACAATTTTTATGAGTGGTGACCTCATTTCCATATTTGTCATCATGGTGTGACCATTAAAGAATACAAAGAAAGGTTCAAGATAATGAAAATAATGACCTCCTTACAAATAATGGACTATGAAAATGGTGGAAACATGTACTAGGGTTATTAGACCTTCTAGTTCTCAAGACCAAAGAGAACACATAAAATTCCATGGGCACTAGTTATATAGAACATAAAATCAAAAGATAGAGATACCATTTGGATGAAGATTTTATGTGGGGTATTTGTAGTTTTTATGAAGTATACATGCAAGATTAACAGTGATAAAAGAAAAAAGAAGTTACGAGGTCTGAGTGACAACTAATGACAAATAAAGTGCTCAAGAGAATCATTGTGCAAGAAGGTTATAGTGACAAAGATTACAGTGGTAATCGCAAATTTAAGTTCCCAAGTTTTGAGGGTAGAGCTTTTGTTGTGAAGGAGAAGACCATGCACATGAGGTCTGTGATGGATAAAATTATTAAAATAGCATTAAGGAGGAAACCTTCAAACCTTGTTCCAATATTTGCAGTATTTGCATCTAGTATCCCTACTTTAGGAAGCTTATGCATACTTTAAATTCATGAAGAAGCGGTAAATAGAAAAACATGGTCATAATGCTATCTTTGATAGGTACAAGTCTATGTTTTAGAAGGCAGTGTTAATATTCTATCACAATGTTGTGAGATTAGTAGGGTTACATTGACAAAGAGATGACAATGGAAATACAATTTGAAAGCGGTTTTAGTTCCCTATTGCAACATGGTGAAATGAAACCAAATAATGAAGTACAGTGAAATGCTTTTTGTTAGAAAAAACAGTCACGGTCTTTTTGTAATATTAAATATATCACATTGTGGTCTCATTGGTATGAATTCATCATAGGGATCATTGAGGAGTGAAAAATGATGAAACAATTACTCTAATGGATATAGGTGTGAATACTACTTCCAAAGCAACGGAATTTTTTCTACTCACTTCTCATTGTCAATTGCCATCAAGCCTCTCACTGTGGTCTACATTATACTTTACTGTCCTTGATATTTGACTATCCCAACACATTGAACTTTTACATAGTTATTAATAATACCATCCTTTGAGTGTCATAACCCTCAAGGAAATATATGTTCTGAGCATAGCTTCCAATGGGATATCTGCCACTGCCCTTTTACCCTTGGAATGATATCTTAATTGTATATTATTACTAGCTATGAATCAAGGAACACCTTAATACACTGTTAAGGGTTTAAATGCATAAGGGGACTCCAAGAATACCCATCTTCACTTCCTTTAATCTCCTTGAAGTATATTTTATCACCATTTTCATACATTAAATCCTTGAAATGATGATCATCATGTATCCTTTTCATAACATACTCATACTTGATATGATGAAAGCCTTGTATCATGAGTGTAAATAAATTCTATCTTATCCTCATGATAGTGAAAGATCATTTAGAATCTAAATGGTTATTGTCACTTGGATATCATCAAAGTTCACAATGACATTCACATCTATATTCATAGACAAAATAACCTCATTAATGTACATAGCCACTATAGAATCACTAACCCTCACTGTGACTTGATTCTCATTCCTTTTCAAAGAGACTAGATCCTCATTTTGATGCACAGTTATATTGATCTCCATTTTTGATGACTAGTTCCTCCTTAATGAACCTAACATAATGGCTTAAATGGTAATGTAACAAGCCAATATCCTTGGAAAAAAACATTATCTCTTTGTTGCACTCTTGAAACCCTAGATCCCAAATAATAATGATTTGAAACATTGTCCAAAGGCTGGATTGCAAGGGTTTTGAATATAAAAAATTACATTTCAAAATGTTTCCTCTATAATACATAAAACAAAGATCTACAAAGTATCATTTCAAATTGAAAATGCATATCAAACACAAAATAAAACCCTAACCCATGGGAATAAGGGAAAGAGCCTTAAAATGGATGAAGAAGACATTGATATGCAAGAACATGAAGGAAAAAAAACTCCCTTATTAGCCTTTCTGCAACACGGAAATGAAACAAAGTAACCCCAAGAAGATGGAAAAATATAGAAAAGAGGTAAAGGAAAAAACCAACCATGCAAATGAAGATTGAAAATGCTCAGAAACATTGCCATGAAGCTGCCATGTGATCTCAGCTGAATGAAACTCATATAACTACCTAAAAACATTACAAAATTCCTCTTCAAAGTAGCAAACAATAGAGAAAGTGTCCATCTCAAAAAATGGTAAAAGCAAAAAGTAAGGGTTTTCCTCTAAAAACTGAAACTTTCCTCATGAGCCCATCTTGTTTAAGTAATTTTTCCAAAAAAAAGAAGAGAGAACTCCTTGCATACATGGAAACCTACACAAGTTGTTGGAATGTGATGTTGTTGATTGTTGTCATTGATATCAACATATCTTGATTGATTTATTAAGGTTCGGGTTTGATGCTTTGGTGATTTGGATTGGCATGCTCCGAATGTTGTGATATGATGATCTATCTTTTCTCATGCTTATCCTAGTCCCCTTCATCTTGCAACATAATGAGATACACTCTTATGGGTTTGGACCAATCTGGAAATTGGTTAATGTGCCCTGGAACATTGTTTGCATTGTAATGTATATATTCTATTCTTTGGTTCCAAATATCATGATAAAAGTGTAGCATGCTTATTTGAGTGAGAAGGTTCTATTTGGTCCAAGTTTCATTCCTTTCCACCATGGGAATGTTTTTGTGGTGACCTAATTCAAATTGTGTTTGGCCAACTTAGGAGTTTATGGAAGCATGGAATGGAATTGTGTTTGGTTAACTTAGGAGATTATGAAGGCATGGAATGGTATAAGTAAAATTTAATTCTATTTGATTGAAAGTAAGTGTGTTTAATGCGAATCTCAAAATCTAGACATTGTGCGAAAGTATATGACTGGAGGCAACAAAAAGTGAGATTCTATCTGGTGTCATTGTTGGTGACAATTATTTTAAAGGTGGATTCCCTTTCATCATTCTTCTGGCAATGATCCATTTTTTTTTGTTAGTGAGCCTTTCTCTTTTGGCATTGAGCCTTTTTATCTTTGGCTATAATGGCCAAGTAGTGATCCCACCAATAGTGAGCCTTACCTGCAGTGAGCAATTTGGTAGCGAGCCTTTGTGAAAATCACCTTAACCAATGTCACCTTAACTGGTGTTCTATAATTGAGAATTAGCATTCTCTATGTTTTTTCCCTTCTTGGGTTTCCACAAAAATTCTGGTGTTTATTGTGCATGGTGTTGTTATGTGATTTCATGTTCATATTTTTTAGATTATTATCTGATTGATTTAAGTTTTCTACATATTAATTAAAGTAAAGAGAATTGTTTTATAATAACTAATTCACCACCCCCCCCTCTCAATTATTTGAACTTTTCAACAATTGGTATCAAATATTTGGTTCCTCGAAGAAGAGCTTAACCACTTGGGGTAGATCTGATGACAGAAATTAACAATTCTTGTGTTTGATGGATTTGACTACAATTTTTGGAAAGTGTAGATGAGAGGTTACCTAATTTCTCTAGGGTGCAAAACATGGAAAGCTGTTGAGACAAAATATGTTGAACTGACAAATGGTCCTTCTTTTGCAGATGATATTGCAACTTATGAAGAAAATGAAAAGGCAAGGTATGCAATATTTAGTGCTTTGTCTAAGACTAAGTTAGCAAAATTTATTTCATTGGGAACTTCTTATGGAGTTTGGGAAAATTTGAAAGAAACCTATGAAGGAAATGAGTCAAATTATCAAAGAAGTTGATAGCTAAGCAAAGATATGAAAAATTGAGGATGGAAGAAGGTGAGGACATAGCAAGCTACTTTCAGAGAGTTGACAGTGCAATAAATGAAGTCAAAAATCAAGGAGGCACTCTAAAAAATGAAGATGTTCTAGAGAATATTTTGATGACCCTACCAGAGAGCTACAGTGACATGATCTCAACTATTGAGGAAGTTTATGATCTAAATAAATTCACTAGAGAGAAACTATTTGGCACCTTGATCATGTTTGAGATGAGGAAATTTGGAAAAGAAAAGGATAAATCTGAAACAATCTTCAAAGCCACAAAGATAGAAGAATATTTGGATAGTGAAATTTTAGATGAGTTGGAAGCAAACTTCTCAAGGAAACTAAAGAAAGGTACCAACAAGTACAAAGGTATGTTGCCCCTTAAATGTTTTAGATGTATAAAGATTGGTCATTTAGCAACTAAGCGTTTGGAGAAAGGAACATGAAATGTTTTTAAAAAGATCAATAAGAAGGCCTATTATGTTAATGAGAATACTAGTATTTCATATGATAAATTAGATCATGAGGATTGTTTTTTTTGGTAGAAAAGGATGAACCTAGATTTGATATCTCTAATATTTTTCAAGAATCTAATAATAATACTAAAGTTGTATTATTTGTCAAAATAAATAGAGATGAATGGTTTATTGATAGTGGATGTTTGAATCATATGACTGGTGACAAAAGTTATTTTGTGAAGATTGAGAAATATGATGGTGGTTCTATTAGATTTGGAGATGATAAAATGACACAAATTGTTGGAATTGGTTCTATTACCTTTGATGGAAAACATTACACTAACAATGTTTACTATGTGAAGGGTTTATATCATAATCTTTTGAGTGTTGGATAGATGTGTGAGAATGGCTATAATGTTGTATTTTAGGATGATGGTTGTGAGATTCAGAAGAGTTCCAGAATTGTTATTGCAACAAGAAGAAGAACAAGTGGGAATATGTATCAACTGGAAGGAGCTACAAACAAATGTTTATTATCTTAGAGAAATGATAGTTGGCTCTAGAACTAGAGGATGTGTCATATCAAATTTGAAATCTTGGTAAGGATAAGTTCAACAAGAGTAATCAAATATTTTCCAATACTAACCAAACCAAAAAACATTGTTTGAAAAGGGTGTCAAGAAGGAAAGTAAACAAAGAAACATTTCGAAGAAAATAAGAATCCTCTACTATTTTGTTGGACCTTATACACATTGACCTATGTGTTCCAACTAGAACAAGAAGCTTACAAGGAGAATAAAGTGTTTAAGATCTGATAGAGGAGGAGAGTTTATTTCTAATGAATTGAACAATTTCTATGAGAAAAATGACATTAAAAGATAACTATTTTCCCCTAGAACACCACAACAGAATGGTGTAGTGGAAAGAATGAACTAGACATACAAGAAGTAGCTAGAACAATGATTATTGAAGCAAGTTTACCACAAGTCTACTAGAGAGAAGTGATACACACAAAAATATACACTCTTAATAGAGTATTGTTCTAGAGGAAATATGGAAAGACATCATATGATCTATGGCATGGAAGAGCTCCCATAGTAAAGTACTTCAATTTTTTTTTAAGTAAATGCTACATTCAAAGAGATGAGGACGATCTTGGAAAGTTCGACAGTAGAGCTGA
Organism: Sequoiadendron giganteum; assembly: GCA_007115665.2. Lineage (NCBI taxonomy): Eukaryota > Viridiplantae > Streptophyta > Pinopsida > Cupressales > Cupressaceae > Sequoiadendron > Sequoiadendron giganteum. Next base: position 340,336,434 of record CM021109.1, on the reverse strand, counting down.
TGAAGGCATATTTCTAGGTTACTCTACAAGAAGTAAAGCGTACCAATGTTACAATAATAGATTGAACAAGATAGTTGAAAGTGTGAATGTGAAAGTGGATGGAAATGTTCAAATAAATCTTGACAGGAATATTAAGTATGAATTAGATGAATCATATGACAAAGGAAAGAAGGATAAGAAAGAAGAAGAGACAAAGGAGGCTCTGACATCTACAACTAAAACCCCAAGGTGTGTACAGAGAAACCACTCAAAAAATCAGATTTTTAGAGATAAGAATATAGGAATCATCACAAGAAGCAAAGCAGTTGAAGAACAAGTATTACTATGTTTAATCTCGGGAATTGAGCCAAAGAGTATGGAGGAAGCATGGAATTATGAAAATTGGGTAAAGGTAATGAAAGAAGAGCTTGATTAGATAGAGAAAAATCAAACATGGGAGCTTGTGCCCAGACCGGTACACAAAAATGTAATTGGAACAAAGTGGTATTCTGGAACAAGCTGGATGAAAACGAAAAAGTAATAAGAAACAAGGAAAGATTAGTTTGCAAAGGTTACACTCAAATCAAATGTATTTATTTTAAAGAGACATATGCCCCTATTTCCCAAATGGAAGTGATTCAGATATTCTTAGTTTTTACAACTTTTAAAGATTTCAAAGTCTATCAAATGGATGTAAAATATACATTCTTGAATGGAGAAATAAAGGAAGAAGTCTACATTGAGCAACCAAAGGGATTTAAGTCCGAAAATAACTTGGGTGTTGTTTGCAGGTTGAAGAAAGATTTATATGGATTGAAGCAGCCTCCTAGAGCCTGGTATGGAATATTAGACAAGTAATTGATTGGATAAGTATTTCAAAAGGGATTTGTTGATAGTAATTTATACTGCATAATTCACTTAGATCAAATGTTGATTGTTGTGGTTTATGTTTATGACATAGTTTTTGGAGGAAATGATGATATGTGCAAAACATTTGCAGATGAAATGCAGAAGGAATTCTAAATGTCTATGATAGGTGAGTTGAATTTCTTCCTTGGATTACAAGTAAATTAGAACATCAAAGGAATTTTCATTTCTCAGTCCAAGTATATCAAATAATTATTGAAGAAGTTTGGATTGGAGAACTCCAAACTAGTTTGTACACCTATTGTTATCAGACGTAAGTTGACAAAAGAAGATGATTCACCTAAAGTTGATGCAAGTATGTATAGGTCAATGATTGGAGGACTATTATATTTGAAAGCCTACACAAATATTGATTGGGCTAGGTGTGTTGATAACAGGTGGAGCACAAGTGGTAGATCTTATTTCCTTGGCTCTTGATTGGTTGCTTGGTCAAGCAATAAATAAGATTATGTATCTTTATCTACTATTGAAGCTAAATAAATTGCAACATCCTCATGTTACACTCAGGTACTGTAGATGAAATAAAAACTAAAGGATTGGCATATCATTTGATGAATCCATCTCAATTATGTGTGATAATACCAATGTAGTAAACATTTCCAAGAATCCAGTACAACACTCCAAAATTAAATATATATCCATTAGATATCATTTCTTGAGAGAGAAGGTTTTTGATAATGAGGTAAAAATTGAATGTGTACCTACAAAAGAGTGAATTGCAAAAATTTTCACAAAACTATTGAGAAAAGATATTTTTGAGTATCTCCAAAAGAAGTTAGGTGTTCTGGCCCCTCCTACTCTATAATAATCTACACCAGGGTGTGCATTGATCCAAGGTATTATATGCTCACACTTATCTGGATCAATGCTTGGTGGCTTCCTCATAGGGGAGCAAATTAAGTTTTTCAGGGGGAGTTTTTTCCCTTTGTCTTTGATGTCAAAGGGGGAGAAGAAAACAAGGTCCTTCATGTTGTTGATGTTGACATTGTGTTGTTTGGTTTGTCATTGATGAATGTTTCCATCAATGAAAAAGGTTTTGATGTTGAGGTTATGTTGCTAATGTGTGGTTGTCATTGATGTCAACACTATTAGCATTGGTGATTTTGAAGGCTGTATATGTCGAGGATATTGAGAAAATTGTAATAAATATATTGCAGGCAACTAGTGAAGCTAAGAAGGTTAGAGTGATGAAAAGTTCTATATGTTGATGATCAGAATTTGTGCACTAAATCTTTTGTTGCTGAACTTATCTAGTATATTTTCTAAAATTTTTAGTGGTACGCATCAAGAATTGAGGAAGTTATGAAGTTTTGTGTTCCTACAGTTATTCAGTTACTATAGCAAGTGTTTCTAGAAGATGAGATTGCAATTTTGGTGAAGTGAGTTTTTGTGTATGTTCTTGAGGTATTCAGTGGTGTTTCTAGATTGTGCTCTATTAGTTTGGTACATTCATGTTGATTGGCATGTTCGTGATTGAAGATTTTTTCCTTGTGTGTTAAAGGTTTTCATGTTCTTGGCCGACATGATGGTGGTAGCATGTTGCAGATCCTTATGGATTAATCTTGTATTGTTTGGCATATTTGAGGATGTTGATTTAGGTCCTCAATATGTTGTGACCGACAGTTCTAATTTATTCTTTATTTATGGCTGACAGAGTTGTTGATGTAAATCTGTGTAGCAGATATATAAGAGCCATTATTTATTCATTTTGAAGTATGCTCAGAGGATTCTCAGTGAATATATGTGAAGTATATGCAAGATATGTGTGAATAAAGATCAGATTATTTAAGTGTAGAGCAGAGTGTGAAGGAGATTGAGTGAAGTGTGAAAAAGTGTTTTTGTGCCTAACTGGAACTATAATCAAGATTTTATAGAAGCTTATTTCTCAGTTCAACCTCATTATATGGATTTAATCTAATTGTATTATGTAAGGTAGTGAGCCTTCCCTTTGAGCAGTGAGCTCTAGGCAATGTTCCTGAATGCATGTACATTCCCTATTCATTTCTTTCATTATACTTCTAACATGGTATAATATTATGGACTAACATCCACTATGGTTTTTCCCCTAATAGGGTTTCCATTTATAAAAATCTTGGTGTTCATGTGTCTCTAATGTGTTGTTGATTCATTCTTTCACTGTTAATTACCAGATCTGAGATTATAAGTTGTTTAAGGTTGAATAAGTTTAATTTTTGTAATAACTGATTCAACCTCCCTCTCAGTTGTCTATCCTTATTTTCCCAACAATTGGTATTAGAGTGAGTTCCTCTGAAGAAGTCTAATAGGTTGAGGTGATCCGAGATGACATCATACAAAAAGGATAGTCCTAGATTCAATGGTACAAACTACTCTCTGTGGAAATTTAGAATGGAGTGTCATTTGAAGTGCATTGGTGAGCCTTTCTGGAAGATTACAAAGAATGCATATACAAATCCTCAGAATGGTCCCTCTACTGCTAATGAGATCAAAGAAGCAAAAACTAATACCAGAGCTATAGAAACATTGCTAAGTTTTTGACAGATTCAAAGATGACAAATGTGATAGGTCTGAAGACTGCACATGAGATGTGGATAAAGTTGGAAACATTGTATGAAAGAGATGCACTAGTGAAAGTTGCTAAGTTGCAAAGTTTGAAAGGAAAGTGGGAGAACATGAAGATGAAAATATATTTTCTTTCTCGCAAAAGATAAATGAATTAGTGATGGACATTAGATGTGTTGGTGGAACCTTGGAAGAAGATGAGATTGTGGCTAAAATACTTAGATCCTTGCCTACTTCTTACAAAACAAAAGCTCATGCTATTGAAGAGTCAAGGATAGTAACAAATGTGACAAGAGACATGCTGATTGGAAAACTTGCTGCCTTTGAGTTGAATGAATTTGGTAAATCCTTTCCTAAGACAGCGTCTACATTAAAAGCTACTATATCCAGAAAAAGCTGACAAAGATATGATTGGGGAGAGAGTTACAGGAAAACATTCAAGTATGAAGAAGAGATGAAACTGATTGAAGATGAAGAAATAGAGCTAGAAGAACTGGAAGCACTAATTGTGAAAAGAGAAGCCAAAAGATATGGTAAGTAAAAAGGAAAGTTTCTTATTAAACTTTTCTCTTGTAGTATGATAGGTTATTTTGCATCAAGATCTCCTAAAAGAGTATCTAAACATAAACCTGATAAGACTAGATTTCAAAAGAAATGTTATTATGATGAAGAAGGAGTTACTGATGATGAATCTAATAAAGAAACTAGAAATGAAGACAAATGGGTATTCATTGCTATCAAGTAAAATGGTTCGATGTCCACTTAATTAGATGGTAATCAGAATATTGAAAAATCTCTTGCAACCAGAATTGATGAGAAGGATGAGTGGGTGATCAATAATGGATGCTCACATCATATGACTGGTGATAAAAGCAAGTTTCTAAGCTTGGAAAAGTATGAATGTGGTGTTGTAAGATTTGGAGATAACAATGTTGGTATGATTTGTAGTAGAGACACTATTTCTCTTAAAGAAAATGCAATACTGATGATGTTCTTTATGTTGAAGGATTGAAGCATAATCTGTTGAGTGTTGGAAAGATGGTTGAAAAAGGTTACAATCTTTAGTTCAAAGATGGTAAGTGCAGGATATTGGGAAGCTCAAGAAATGTGATTGCTTCAGGTACGAAGACAAGAGGTAATATTTTTCACTTGAATGCTTCTAGTGAAATTTGTTTGATTTCTCAAGTTGATGTAAGATGGTTATGGCATAGAAGGCCATGTCATGTGAACTTTGATAACATTTCCAAATAAGCTCCACACAAGCAATTAGAGATCTACCTAAGTTAGTGAAGCCTACTAACACTATATGCAAGGAATGTCAGATGGGAAAACAGACAAGAATTTAATTTCAGAGCAAACAACATCATTCCAATGGAGTACTGGATTTGGTACATACTGATCTATGTGGTTCATCAAGAATCAAAAGTCTATAAAGAGAAAGTTACTTTATGTTGCTTATAAATGATTATTCTAGAATGGTTTGGGTTGCTTTCTTAAGAGAAAAACAAGAGGCATTAGAGAAATTCAAGAACTTCAAAGCTTTGGAAGAAACTAAGACAGGTTTTAAGATCAAATGTCTAAGATCTGACAGAGGTGGTGAATTCATTTCTCGGGAGTTTAATTTATTATGTGAAGAGAATGGAATAAAAAGAAAGTTATCTGCTCCCTGGACCCCATAATAAAATGAAGTGGTTGAGAGAAATAACAAAAAAATATTAGATGCTGCCATAATTATAATGTTGGAAGGTAATGTTCCTCATTTCTATTGGAGAGAAGCTATAAGCACTACTGTGTATACTATCAACCAGATGAATGTCAATAGTAATTATGGTAACACTCCTTTTGAGCTATGGTTTGGCCATAAACCTACTGTTAAGTATTTCAAAATATTTGGAAGCAGAAGTTATATCAAAAGAGATGAAGATATAGGAAATTTTGAAGCTAGAAGTGATGAAGGAATCTTTCCAGGATACTCTACTAAGAGAAAAGCCTATCGGTGTTACAATAAAAGATTGAAGAAAATGGTTGAGAGTGAAAATGTCAGAGTTGATGAGGATATAGAGAGATCATCTAGGTATTGCGGATATGACTCAGATGACCAAAAAGATAGTACTGATAATGGAAAGAATGCACAAACACATAATCAAACTTAGAGTGTTCTGGTGAATCAAGAAAATCATGAAGAAGAAGATAGTGGAAATGTAGAAGAAAGAACAAAACCCAAAACCCCAAGGTATGTAAAGAGAATTCATTCTGAAAGTCAGATCATAGGAGACAAGAACAAAGGTGTACATACTAGAAGAATAATTATAGAAGAATATTGTATGATATCCAAGACTGAGCCTAGCAATGTCAATGAAGCATGCAAAGATGAATATTGGATGGAAACAATGAAGGAAGAACTGATGCATATAGATAAAAATGATACATGGATTCTTGTTCCTAGACCTCAAGACAAAAATATGATTAGAACCAAATGGGTCTTTCAAAATAAGTGAAATGAACAAGGTGAAGTGATCAAGAATAATGCAAGACTGGTATGTAAAGGATACTCACAGATGGAAGGTATTGATTTTGAAGAAATTTTATCCCTTGTTGCTAGAATTGAAGTTGTAAGGTTATTTCTTTCTTATGCTAATTTCAAGAACTAAAAAGTATATCAAATAGATGTGAAGTCAACATTTTTGAATGGTGAGTTAGAAGAAGAAGTTTATGTTGAGCAACTAGATGGATTTCAATTGACTGATGAAAAGGACATGGTGTGTCGATTGAAGAAAGCACTATATGGACTCAAACAAGCCCCTAGAGCTTGGTATGCAAGACTAGATAAATACTTGTTGAAGCTTGGATTCAATAAAGGTACTGCTGACAACAATTTGTATTTCAAGCTAGAATAGGATAAATACTTTATTATTGAAGTCTTTGTTGATGACATTATTTTTGAAGGTGATGGTAACTTATGTATGAAATTTTCTAATGAAATGAAAAGTGAATTTGAAATGTCAATGATAGGAGAACTGAAATTATTTTTAGGATTGCAAATTACTTAGTTAGATGATGGAATATTTATGTCTCAGTCCAAATATGTGAGAGAGTTACTGAAAAACTTTGGCATGGAAGATGCAAATCTAGTTGGTACGCCCATGGTAACCAGATGCAAATTATCTCAGAATGATGAATCTCCTAAGGATAATCAAAACGATATAGGTCAATGATTGGTGGATTGCTATATTTGACTTAGACAAGACCAGACATTATGAATGTTGTTTGTATGGTAGCCAGATATCAAGCTAATCCAAAGGAATCACATGTGACTGTAATAAAGAGAATAGTTAGATACTTGAAAGGAACAATTGACTTTGGGTTGTGGTATCCAAAGGATGATTATATTACTTTGAATGCCTTTACAGATGCAGATTGGGTAGGATATGTAAAAGGTAGGAAAAACACAAGTGGTGGCGTGTTCTTCTTGAGAAAGAAGCTGGTGTCTTGGCTAAGTAAAAAGATGATTCTATTTATCTATCTACTGTTGAGGAAGAATATATTGTTGCTACAATAATTATACTCAAGTGTTGTGGATGAAGCAGATGCTGAGAGACATCAAAATTGAGTATGATGAGCCAATTGCTATATTTTGTGACAATTCAAGTGCCATATTTTTTTTTAAGAATCTCATGCTACACTCAAAGAAAAAACATATATCTTTCAAGTATCACTTTTTGAGAGACAAGGTGAGTGATAAATAAGTTAGATTGGAATATGTGCCTACAAAGGAACAAATTGTAGATATATTTAATAAATAATTTCCTAAGGATACTTTTGAGTATCTCAGAGGAAAGTTAGGGGTAATTTCCCCTCCTAATCTGAACTAAGATGAAAGTCTTTGCATCAATCCATGGACTTATAGTCAGATCTTATTTTGGGTTGATGTTGTGGTGAATGGTACTTGGGGGGAGTAGTCAAAAGTGTTAGATATGTGGTTCAGAGCATGTGTACCTTTTCCATTGATGTCAAAGGGGGAGAAGAACAATTTGAAAAACTCTTGAAGTAAGGGGAGAAGAGTCAAGAAAGGGAGAGAAGAGCTATGAGAGGAGAACTACAGATCAAAGGGAGAGAAGTATGTGAACAACTAGTTGTGTTGATGATACTATTTTTTACATCATGTGTTGCCATCAATGCCAAAGGGGGAGATTGTTGTATGTTGAGGTTGTTTTTTTCATATGTAGTTGTCATTGATGTCAACACTATTAGCATTGGTGATTTTGAAGGCTGTATATGTCGAGGATATTGATAAATTTGTAATAAATATATTGCAGGCAACCAGTGAAGCTGAGAAGGTTAGAGTGATGAATTTTTTTGTACATTGATGATCAAAAGGTGCACACTAAAGGGTTTTTTGGTGAGATTATCTAGTATGTTTTCTGAAAGTTTCAGTGGTACACATCAAGAATTGAGGAAGTTATGAATTTTTGTGTTCCTACAGCTATTTAGTTACCGTAGCAGGTGTTTCTAGAAGATGAGATTGCAATTATGGTGAAGTGAGTTGTTTTGTATGTTCTTGAGGTATTCAGTGATGTTTCTAGATCATGCTCTATTAGTTTGGTACATTTGTGTTGATCGGTGTGTTCGTGATTGAAGATTTTTTCCTTGTGTGTTTAAGTTTTTCATGTTCTTGGCCGACATGATGGTGGTAGCATGTTGCAGATCCTTATGGACTAATCTTGTATTGTTTGGCATATTCAAGGATATTGATTTAGGTCATCACTATGTTGTGACCAACTTAGATTGGTGCACATTAAGATTTGTTCATGTATTGAGGTCGACAGTTGTGATTTATTCTTTATTTGTGGCCGATAGAGTTGTTGATGTAAATCCATGTAGCAAATATATAAGAGCGATTATTTATTCATTTTGAAGTACGCTCAGAGGATTCTTGGTGAATATATGTGAAGTATATGAAATATATGTGTGAATAAAGATCAGATCATTCGAGTGCAGAGCAGAGTGTGAAGGAGATTGAACAAAGTGTGAAAAAGTGTTTATGTGCCTAACTAGAATTATAATCAAGCTTTTGTAGAAGCTAATTTCTCACTTCAACCTCATCAGATGGATTTAATCTAATTTTCTTATGTAAGTTAGTGAGCCTTCCCTTTGAACAGTGAGCTCTAGGTAGTGTTCCTGAATGCATGTACATTCCCTATTCATTTCTTTCATTATAATTCTAACAGGGTATAATCTTGTGGACTAACATCCACCATAGCTTTTCCCCTAATAGGGTTTCCATGTATAAAAATCTTGGTGTTCATGTGTCTCTAATGTGTTGTTGATTCATGCTTTCACTATTAATTATCAGATCTGAGATTATAAGTTGTTTAAGGTTGAATAAGTTTAATTTTTGTAACAATTGATTCACCCCCCTCTTAGTTGTCTATCCTTGTTTTTCCAATAGGGATATTGTCGGAATGTGATGTTGTTGATTGTTGTCATTAATGGTTGTCATTGATGTCAACATATCTTGGTTGATTGATTAAGGTTTGGGTTTGGTGCTTTCATGATCTGGACTAGTGTGCTTCAGATGTTGTGTTGTGATGATCTATCTCTAGTCATGTTTGTCCTAGTCCCCTTCATCTTGCAACATAATGAGATACACTCTTATGGACCTAGACGAATCAATAAATTGTTAATGTGCCCCAGAACATTATTTGCATTGTAATGTATATATTATTTTATTTGGTTTTGGATATCATGGTAAAAGTGTAGCATGTTGATTTGAGCGAGGAGGTTCTATTTGGTCCATGTTTCATTCCCTTCAATTGCGGGAATTTTTTTGTGGTGACCTAATTCAAATTGTGTTTGGCCGACTTAGGAGTTTATGGAAGCATGGAATGGAATTGTGTTTGGATGATGTAGGATATTATGAAGGCATGAAATGGTATAAGTAAAATTTGATTCTATTCTCGAATGAAAGTAAGTGTGGTGAATGTGAATATGAAAATCTAGAAATTATGTGAAAGTATACAACCGGAGGTAGTAGGCAGTGAGATTCTATCCGGTGTCATTATTGGTGAAAATTATTTCAGTGGTGGATTCTCTTTCATCATTTTTTTGGTAGTGAGCCATTATTTGTTGGAAGTGAGCCTTTCTCTTTTGGTAGTGAGCCATTTTTTATTGGAAGTGAGCCTTTCTCTTTTGGTAGTGAGAGTTTTTTAATCTTTGGTTGTAGTAATCGAGCAATCAGCCCACTGATAGTGAGCCTTACTTGTAGTGAGCAATTTGGTAGTTAGCCTTTGTAAAAATCACATTCACCGGTGTCACCTTAACTAGTTTTCTATAATTATGAATTATCATTCTATGTGGTTTTTCCCTTCTTGGGTTTCCATGTAAATTCTGGTGTTCATTGTGAATGGTGTTTCTATGTTCTTTCATGTTCATATCTATTAGATGATTATCTGATTGATTTAAGTTTGCTTTGGATTAATTAAATTAAAGAAAATTATTTTATAATAACTGATTCACCCCCCCTTTCAGTTATCCAAACTGTTCACCACAATTTTCCCTCCTTTCTTGCAAAAGTAAAAAATTTAACTTTATCCCTTGCTCAACTTCATGTGGATTTGATGAAAACGGCCATTAAAGGATAAAAATGCCTTTTTATAATTTTTTACCATAAAATATCATTTGTTTACCAAATATTTTTTCATAATACAAGAAATTAATATATAAATATAATACAAAATATAATTAATATTGAACTGCAAATTTTAAGGGAAAGAGGTGTTCTTACACTTCTAGGGTTTTGCACCTAAAAGGAGAGATATTTCCCCCAAAAATTGGAAGTTAACTCAAGATTAGGGGTTATGGGATTGAATAATTTCTAAATAAGGTGTTCTAAAGGCAAAGGACTAATAAAAGAAACTAACTAGTAATGCAAAACCTTAGAAAATGAATTATGTTTGAAAATACATTGTGATATGCAAACATGTATAAAATGACCTAGAAATGTAAACTTTAATAAAATAGAAAGTTGGAAATGAAAGGTGTGCTCATGGAAATAAGTTATGGGCTGAAAAGGGACTGGAAATTCTATTGAATCTAGAATTTTGGCCTATTGGGACAGTTCTGCCAAGCTGGGTGACTTAGTCCCAAATTTGGAAAACTGCACTGAATCCTGTTTCAGCCAAAAGGGTATCCAAATCTACAGAAACCTCTGAAAAAAATGTGCAGTGGGACTAAGTCACCACTAATGGTGACTTAGTCCACTTTGGCTATTTTGAAAGTTTGAAAGTGGAATCTGAAGCCCTTGGTTTGCACTTTTTTCTCCTCCATGTATCTAGTTTTGAAACTTTGGTATTTGACATTGTAAGTGACTTTTAATGGATTTTTTTACCTAGTCAACAAGGAGGTGTCTTCAACAAGTCTTCAACCTATTCTTCAATGATTTCCAAGCCTTCAATGTACCTAAATCTACAAACACACGAAGAGAGAAAGATAAATGTTGATTGTTAGGGCATGGGGGTTTTCCTTGGTCAAACCCCTTTTATACAATCAAATCAAATAAAGAGACACAATAATGAAACATAAAAAATGGACTTAGTACCTTTCCATGATTATTGATCTTGAGTTGTAGTAGAAATGGAGGAAGATTCAATCCTTGAATGATTTGGAGAGATGTCTTGATGACTCAGAATACTCAAACCCTAGCTTGCTTGAGAAGAATGATGGATGAGAGATGAGGAATGAATGTGTGAGTTAGGAGGAGATGTAGAAGATAAGAGATGAAAAATTAGCTAAAAACCCTTTATTTATACATGTTGTGCCCTAATTTATTGAAAATACCTCATCACATGCCAACCTTAGGGTTTAGGAGAAAATATCCCACCAAAAATTTGAGTTAATTTTGATGTTTATGTCAAATGGGACTAAGTCACCCAAGGTGGTGACTTATTCCTCTTGGGAAATTTTGAGTGGATGTCAAGAATTAAAATGTGATTATTGTTGTTTAACGAGATTGTCTTCCAAAACAAACTTAAGTGGGACTTATAAGTGCATTAAGGGGCCATTCTATAATAAGAAAGGGTCAATTTATTGATGACAATCCTAGGAAAATGTGAGAGTTTGTTACAATTCTTTACAAAAAATTGAAATAAGGCTTGGAAAGGGATTATTTAGGGGTTAAGATTCTAAAAATAGGATCAAATTAGGCACAAAATTTTCCTTTTCTTCAAAGGTATAAAATTTTTGGTAACACATTTAGCCCCCACTTGAGTGAGAGGATGAACTTGCTTGAAAATCACACTAAAGTAGCCAAATGGTGCCAATATAGATGGTGAAGAATGACAAAGATGAAAAGCCCCCAAGATTCAAGATCCTAAGTCAAATCGACTTAAGTGCAAAGGGTCACATTCAAGGGTAATGATTTGCATCAAAACAAGATGCACGATCAATGACAAGAACTAGAAGGAAAGAGAAGAACAAAATTAAAAAAGGTGGATCAAGCTTCAACCATTTGTCTAGCTAGTTGTGGATAATATCTAGGCTATTTGTCCAAAAATCATACTCACTCTGAGGCAACAAAACTTATGTTTGTTCACTGGGTAAAAATTCCAAAGAAGTGGTTTAGTGAGGAATTCATGCCAGAGTGCCAGCTTCCCACCGTATAATGATAAATTCATGCCATTGTGTTAGCTTCCCATTATACTAACCATACCAAATTTATCCTACTGATAACTTTGATAGGGCACCAAAATATTTTTGTAAATGATTTTGAATATTATGTGAAGATTTTGCTTAGCTCATGCGAAGTCTTCTTCTTAGGGAGAATTGTGCCTATTGTTTCCAAGAGAGGACATGTCAAATTGTTAGATTGTTATCCATGGGATGCCTCATTCACATCAAGCCACTCCAGTTCATCGTACACTCTTGGAAGGCATCAAACCCAATGAAACCACCAAGAAGAGGACATGTCACAAGAAAAATAAAAATAACACCATGAAATTTACAAAAGGATGTCATCAATGTATGCCTCCACTTTAAAGCAGTTGCTACACCATCACTATGAGAAATTACTTTAAAGTAGCCAAGGATAAATTCTAAGAAGACATGAGAGCTAACTTGGAAAGCCCTATGCCAAGTCATATGTTTCCAAATTAAGCTCCATCCTAAATTAGGTATGTCACATGTGATTCAACTTAAGACATGTCATCCACATCCAAAGCTTGCTCTGATATGTTTATGAAAGGTTAATTATTAGTCCAAAGAGACAAAAACAGGTGACATATGAGGACAAGGCTACTGAACCCTTTGCCCCCATTGAGTGTAGGACAAAGGTGAGCCTAGAATGGATGATCAATATGTTACTCCTTGTGATGGATGTGAAACACGTAATAGTGAGTTTTTAATGATCCTACAACTATTACATGGAAAGGAGGAGAAACTAATGTTATTTATGTGGATAAGTAAACAAAGTTTTGGAAAATTTGGCCTTGATGGTATACACTTTGTCATATATGTGAGCAATGTAATTGTAACTTGGTTGGTACAAAACATTGTGCTTAGGTGGGGGAAGGAAGAGTTTGGGTGTGGTTAGATTTTTCTGCTTGTGTGATGGTGGGTAAAGAATTAGAGGATTCTTAAGATGTCCCATGGGGTGTGTATGAGGTTCATTGATCGAGGGGGGTCTAATTGACACTTGCGTATGGATAACCTCAATGGTCTTGGGTTGATGTATGTCTAAGAAAGGGAAATCTAGTATCATCATTTTATCATCACCCAAATAAGACACATTACTATGGCTTGACGGGAGTTCAACAATGTTGTTTTCTTGCACCATGATAACTTCATCACATGTAAGGGAATTATCAATGGTTTGATGTTCTTGTTTATTGATAGTAGAGATACTAGGAGAAGGATCTAGTTGATTTTCTAAAGTCTCCTTCTCTTGTTCCATAGTATCCACCCTAGTAGGAGAGCTTGTGATAATTTTGTCACATTCCACGGTTAGACTTTGTAAAGTAGCTTCATCACAAATAGGGGAGATAGAAAGAGAAGGAAAATGATGATTTTCATGATTATCAAGGATTTGAATTTTGTGTTCAAAGAGGTTTTACCAAATGGTAGGGCATCAAGAAAGGGAGGAATAAGATTCCCATGAGTATTAATAAGGATAGATTCTAACATTAAACTATCTTCGTCACACCGAGGAGGGATATAGGAGAAAGGTAATTGTCATGGGAATGGTTATAGAGTCTAGGTAAGGTGATGTTTAGGAAGGTTTCTATGATTTCATTTTCTTGTGCTAAAGTATCTTCCCAAAGGGGATAAGGAGAAGAACAAGAAAGATCTTCATGATTCTCAATGATTGTACCTTCTTTCACCAAGATACCTTTGTCAATAAAAGGAGAGGTATTGGGAGAAGAACAATTATGATCATCATGATTGTTTATGTTTGTATTCTCTTCTATCACATCATCCACACATAGGAAGTGGTGTAAGTTTAAGACAAGTGTCAATGTTTTCATTCACTAGACTCTCATAACTAGGGAATCCATTGAATGAATGACTAACATGTTTATTTACTAACTTTTTCTTTGTAAATTTAGAAAGAATTGAAACTATCATTTTTAAACAATGCAATGTTAAGACCTAGAATGAAATGCAATTTATAGATTTCAAACAAGGTAATTTGTTGATGACACTATGCAATGATCTGAAAATGAAATGTTGTAAATGCAAGATTTGAATTTAAGAAATGCATCAAATGAGCTTATTAGGCTAGCTATAGTGAAATGCATGTTACAAAAACTCAACCAACTTATACATATAGGTAATGGAAAAAAAACAAAAGCCTAAAACCAGGGTTTTCAGCTCTGTAAAAGGCTATTTCAAGGGTGGAAAGGGACTAAGTTTCCCAAGGTGGTGAATTAGTCCAAGTAGGGATTTTTTCAAAATTTTAATATTTTTTTGATGGATTTTGATGGTTTTTGTGTTGTAAGATGCATACCTAACATGAAAATGTAGAATTTTATAAATTTTGTAATGATTTGGGATGTAAAAATGCAACCTATATGCACTTTCACTAATGCAAAATTTAAAACCCTAGAGTGCAATTTAAACAATGCAAAATGCAATAAAATGCAAACCTAGGATGAGAAAGAACTCCAAATCAGACAAGAAGGTGTTTGAAAGTTGGGTTCACCAAAATGAACCACAAATTTTAAGGGAAAGAGGTGCTCTTGCACTTCTAGGGTTTTGCACCTAAAAGGAGAGATATTTGCTAGAAAAACTTGGAAGTTCATTCATGATTAGGGGTTATGGAATTGTGGAATGCCTAAATAAGGTGCTCTAAAGGAAAAGGATTTATAAAAGAAATTAATAAGTAATGCAAAACCTTAAAAAATGAACTATGTTGGAAAATACATTGTGATATTAAAACATCTATAAAATGAGGTCTACAAATGTAAACTTTAATAAAATAGAAAGCTGGAAATGAAAGGTGTGCACCTGAAAATGAGTTATAGACTAGAAAAGGGACTATAAATATTGTTGAATCTAAAATTTTGGCCTACTGGGACACTTTTGCCAAGCTGGGCAACTTAGTCCTATATCTAGAAAATTGCACTAGAGACCGTTTTGGTAGAAAGGGTATCCAAATCTACATAAACCTATGAAAAACATGTGCAGTGGGACTAAGTCACCACTAATGGTGACTTAGTCCACTTGGTTTTTCTAAAAGTTTGGAAGTGGAATATGAAGCCCTCGATTTGTACTTTTTGCTCCTCTAGGTATACGGTTCTAAAAAATTGATATTCAACACTATAAGTGACTTTTAATTGATGTTTTTCCCTAGTCAAAAAGGAGGTGTCTTCAACAATTCTTCAACCTATTCTTCAATGATTTCCAAGCCTTCAATGTACCTAAATCTGCAAACACACAAAGAGAGAAAGATAAATGTTTATTGTTAGGGCATGGGGGTTTGCCTTGGTCAAACCCATTTTACATAATCAAATCAAATAAAGAGACAATATAATGAAACATGAATAATGGAGTTAGTACCTTTCCATGCTGATTTATCTTGAGTTTTAGAAGCAATGGAAGAAGATTAAGCCCTTAAATGCTTTGGAGAGATGTCTTGATGACTTAGAATAATCAAACCCTAGCTTGCTTGAGAAGAATGATGGATGAGAGATGAGGAATGAATGTGTGAGTTAGGAGGAGATGTAGAAGATAAGAGATGAAAAATGAGGGAAAAACCCTTTGTTTATACATGTTGTGCCATAATTTCTTGAAAATACCTCATCACAAGCCGACCTTAGGGTTTAGGAGACAATATCCCACCAGAATTTTGAGTTAATTTTTATTTTTATACCAAATGGGACTAAGTCACCCAAGGTGGCAACTTAGTCCACTTGGGAAATTTTGAGTGGATGTTAGGAATTAAAATGTGATTATTGTTGTTTAACAAAATTTTCTTCCAAAGCACACTTAAGTGGGCCCTATAAGTGCATTAAGGGGTCATTCTATCATAAGAAAGGGTCAATTTATTGATGACAAGCCTAGGAAAGTGTGTGGGTTTTTTACAACTCTTTACAACACTTTGAAATAAGGCTTGGAAAGGGGTTATTTAGGGGCTAAGATGCTAAAAATAGGATCAAATTAGGCATAAAATTGTCCTTTTCTTCAAATGTATACATTTTTTGGTGACACAAATATATTATATATATTTAATATAATAGTAATACAGATTAAATTGTATATAATATAATTATATTTATTGTTGTATTTAATAGTATATATAGGTTATATTATTATTTATTATTATATATTGTATTATATAATAACAATTATTAAATATAAATATAAAACTATTATAATCAATAATTAATAATTAATATATTTTTATATAGAACAAACTAAATTAAGATATAAAAAATATGATAGTTTAATTGATCTTTGGAGAGATTAGGAAAAATAAAGAGAGATAGAGGGGGAGATAATTCTATATAGAAAGAAGAATATATACTAAAACTTGCACCTAGAGGAGGTTCAAGGATTGCATCAATAGAAAACTATATCTATGTTAATATGTTAGAGAGTATGTGTTGAAGTTAGGGCTCACTAACATTCTTCCTCTCTGACCCCATCATGGTGGACTATGGGAATAACACTATTGATTCTTTATTCCTTAAATGATCTATTCAAACAAATTGAAATAATTGATAATATATAGGTATTATATGTACCATAACTCTTATTGAATCATTGGTAGAATTATATGTTATTTGACATGATTGCAATATCAAATTATTTGTGTGACTATTTGTTTAGTCATTTTTATTCATGTGACTAAATGACTAAATATTTAGTTATTTTTATTTATGTGACTAAATAAATGACTAATTATTTACCTAATGAGTCATTTATTTATAGCTATGTTGCAAAAGATGACTATAATTTAGTCATTTTTAGTTGTCATGACTAAAAGTTTTAGTCATTTATTTTCCAAATTCTACTAGTGTTAGGTTCTTAAAGCGATAAAAAATCCTAGATTTAAGGTGATTAGCAATGCCACAGGTGCAAATTCTTCAAGAGGCTAGTATGTTAGTAGGCCTTTGGTATAGCCTTCAAGTCCACGGCTACAGTCACACCAGTCTCCTACTCATAGCTAGAAAAGGTCACAACATGATGGGGAGCAACAAATATCACCACCTCAAGATGTACAATAGGGATGATTTATATTTTTATGGTCTTTTATTGTATTTATACATACTTGATGTAGGCATGTTCTATATATACATTCATCGATCCATCTGAGGCCTGATATACATATATATTTTTTTGATGTACTTGATATTATTTCACACATGACATTGATGATATACATTGATATTCCATTTTGATGATATCTATGAGATACCATTTTTTATTCGGCTTATGATATGTTATGAGGTGCTTATGTGATGGATGATATGCTCATATTTTTTTGTACTTTCTTGATGTTTTGATATGATATGGATGATATGGATGATTTAGGATGATGAATGTATGTAAATGGATAATATTATATGATGTATGATGTTTGATGATATAATGGACATGATATGCATTGATGAGTTTGTGGATGTGGGATGCATGCAATACTAATGATATTTGTGATGCAGGATGGAGATGTTAGTAAGAAGAAATTTTATTAGAATTTTAGAAGAAAATGATGATCTTGATCTAATTTCTAAAAACCCATAGATTATGATTAATATGTTGATATGCAATGAGGAGTGATTGTATGATAATGATTTGATGAGTTTTCTTTCACTTTCATGGAGAACTAATTAGTGTTTAACAATCCTTATTAATGTATCAAATAGACACAATGCACCAATGTATTAATGACCAAGGTGGATTTGAATCTATTGCATGTAATTTGAGTCCATAAACAAGGAGTATCCTTGCTCATACCAGACATACTTAAACCCTGTTAGAGTGTTGTTGGAAAAACAAGAATAGACAACTGAGAGGGGGGGGTGAATTAGTTGTCAGAGAATTTAAAACTTATTTAACCTTATTAACCTTTAATCTCAAATATAATAATTAACAGTGAAAGCATGACTCAACAACACATCAAAAACATAAGAAAACCAAGATTTTATACATGGAAACCCTATTAGGGGAAAAACCATGGTGGATGTTAGTCCACAAGATTATACCCTATTATAATTATAACGAAAATGAATAAGGAATGCACATGCATTCAGGAAAATTGCCTAGAGCTCACTACTCAAATGGGAAGTCTCACTACCCTACAAAAACATTCAGATTAAAACCATCTAAAGAATATGAACTGATAAATTAGCTTCTGCAAAATCCTGATGGCACTTCCAATTAGGCACGTAAATACTTCTTTACACTTCACTCAATCTTCTTCACACTCTGCTATGCAATCTAATGACATGATATTTATTCACACATTTTGCATACAAACTTATCATACATACATTGAGCACCACTCACACCCTTCAAAATGAAGAAACAAATGCTCTTATATATCCCCTACATGGAATTACAATAACAACTCTGTTGGCCAAAATTAAAAGAATGAATTGCAAACTGTCAGCCCAATTCATGAACAAATATCAATGTGCACTAATCAAATTTGGTCACAACATAATGAGGTCCTAAATCAACTTCCTCGAACACACCAAACATTGAAAGATTAATCCACAAGGATCTACAACACGCTACAACTACCATGTCGGCCAAGAACATGAAAACCCAAACACACAATGAAAAAATATTTGATCACGATCACACCAATAAATCTAAATGTGCAACAAGGAGAGAGCATGATCTATAATCATCAAAAAACATTGCATGAGCATACACAACAACTCAAATTACCAAAATTGTGTTATCTTCTTCTAGAAACATCAGCTATAGTAGTAGAATAATTGTGGGAACACAAAAACACACAACTTGCACAAATCTTGATGCACACCTCTAAAACTTCCATAGTATACACTAGATAGACTCAGCAACAAACCCTTTAAAGCACAACTTCTGAATACACACATATTGAATTTTCCACCACACTGAACTTCACAGCTTCACAAATAGCCTACAACATATTTATTATAATTTTCTCAATATCCTCAACATATACAATCTTCAAATTATCAAATGCTAATAATGTTTACATCAATGATAACCACATATCAACAAAACAACCATAACATCCAAGAATCTCCCCCTTTGGCATTGATGGCAACACATGATGTGAAAAATATGATAAACACAACTAACTCTTCTCATATTATTATTCTCCCCTTACATTACTCTTCTCTACTCCTTTTTTTTCTCTTCTCCCCCAAGGTTTTTAAAAGGTTTTTCACATTACTCTTCTCCCCCTTTGACATCAATGGAAAAGTTATGCAAGCTCTAAACCACATATCTAAATCATTTGACTACTCCCCCCGAGTAGCAGCCACCACAACATCAATCTGGAACAAGATATGACTATGAATGCATGGATTGATGCAAAGGCTTGCATCTTAGTTCAGATTAGGAGAGGAAATAACCCCTAACTTCCCTCTGAGATACTCAAAATTATCCTTAGGCAATGGCTTGGTAAAGATATTTTCAATTTGTTCCTTGGTAGGCACATACTCCAGTCTGACTTCTTTATCACTCACTTTGTCTCTCAAAAAGTGATATTTGATAGATATATGTTTTATCTTTGAATGCAACACCGAATTCTTAGAAATGTTTATTGCACTAGAATTTTCACAAAATATAGCAACAGGCTCATCATAATCAATTTTGATATCTCTCAACATCTACTTCATCCATATTACTTGAGTGTAATTGTTTGTAGCATTAATATATTCTACCTTAGCAATAGATAAGGAAATGGAATTCTACTTTTTACTCAACCAAGACACCAACTTCTTACCCAAGAAGAATGCACCACCACTAGTACTTTTTCTGTCATCCACATCTCCTGCCCAATCTGCATCAGTAAAGGTGCTCAAAGTAAGATCATCATCTTTAGGATACCAAAGACCAAAGTCAACTGTCCCTTTCAAGTATCTAAAAATTCTCTTCACAACAGTCACATGAAATTCCTTTGAATCAGCTTGATATCTAGCAACCATGCATACAACATTCATGATGTCTACTCTGGTCTAAGTCAAATAAAGTAATCCACCAATCATTGACATGTATCTTGTTTGATTTTCTTTAGGAGAATCATCATTCTATGTTAACTTGCATCCGGTTACCATGGGTGTACCAACTAGCTTTGAGTCTTCCATGCCAAACTTTTTCAGTAACTCTCTTACACATTTGGACTGAGATATAAAAACTCCATTGTCTAACTGAGTAATTTACAATCCTAAAAATAATTTCAGCTCTCCAATCATAGACATTTAAAATTCACTTTTCATTTCATCAGCAAACTTCATACATAAGTCATCATCACCCTAAAAAATGACATCATCAACAAAGACTTCAATAATCAACTCTTTATCCTGATCCATCTTGAAATACAAATTAATATTAGAAGTAATTTTATTTAATCCAAGCTTCAACAAGTATTTATCCAATCTAGCATACTAGGCTCTAGGGGCTTGTTTGAGTCCATACAGTGCTTTCTTCAATCGACAAACCATATTTTATTTATCAGACAGTTGAAATCCATCTGGTTGCTCAACATATACTTCTTCTTGTAGCTCACCATTTAGAAATGTTGACTTTACATCCATTTGATAGACTTTGTAGTTTTTAAAAGGAACATAAGTAAGAAACAATCTTACAACTTCAATTCTAGCAACAGGGGAAAAGGTTTCTTCAAAATCAATACCTTACATTTGTGAGTACCCTTTGCATACCAGTCTTGCTTTATTCCTAACCACTTCACCTTGTTCATTTAGCTTATTTCGAAAGACCCATTTGGTTCCAATCAAATTTTTATCTTGAGGTCTAGGAACAAGAATCCATGTATCATTTTTCTCTATCTACGTCAGTTCTTCCTTTATTCCTTCCATCCAATATTCATCTTTACATGCTTCATTGACATTGTTGGGCTCAGTCTTGGAAATCAAACAATATTCTTCTACAATTCTTCTTCTAGTCTACACACCTTTGTTCTTATCTCCTATAATTTGATTTTCAGAATGATTTAGCTTCACATACCTTGAAACTTTAGGATTCTCTCGAACTTATGGTTCTTTTTTTCTTTCTTCTGCACTTCCACTAGTTTCCCCTTCTTGATTCTCTTGATTCACTAGAACAATTTGAACTTGACTATGTGTCTGCACATTATTTCCATTATCAATACTATCATGTTGGTCATTTGAATCATATCCACAATATCTAGATGATCTAGCAGTGTCTTCATCAACTTTGACATTTTCACTTTCAACCTTTTTCCTTAATCTTTTATTATAGCATTAGTAGGCCTTGCTCTTAGTAGAGTAACCTAGAAAGATTCCTTCATCACTCCTAGAATCAAACTCATCAATATGTTCATCTCTCTTCATATAACATCTACTTCCAACTATTTTTAAATATTTAACAGTAGGCTTATAACCAAACCATAGCTCAAAAAGAATCTTACCATAATTACCATTGACATTTACCCAGTTAATAGTAAATACAACAATACTTATAGATTCTCTCCAATAGATATGAGGAACATTACATTCCAACATAATAGTTCTAGCAGCATCTAGAATTGTTCTATTCTTTCTCTCAAAAACTCCATTTTGTTGAGGGGTTTGGGGAGCAGATAACTATCTTTTGATTCCATGCTCTTCATAGAATAAATTGAACTCTCGGGAAGTGAATTCACCACCTCTGTTTGACCTTAAGAATTTAATCTTCAATCCTATCTCATTCTCAGCCATAGCTTTGAAACTTTTGAAATTTTCTAATGCTTCATGTTTTTCTCTTAAGAAAGCAACCCATATCATCCTAGAGTAATCATCAATAAGCAACATAAAGTACCTTTCTCCTTGTAGACTTCTGATTCTGGAGGGACCACATATATCAGTATGCACCAGCTCTAGTACTCCATTAGAATGATGTTTGCTCTAAAAATAAATTCTAGTTTGCTTTCCCATTTGAAATTCATTGCATGTGGTGTTAGTAGGCTTCACTAACTTAGAAATATCTCTAACTGCTTGAGTGGAGCTTACTTTGACAATGTTATCAAAATTCACATGACATCCTCCTATGCCATAACTAGCTTACATCAACTTCAGAAATTAAAAAACTTTCACTAGTAGCACTCAGGTGAAAAATATTACCTCTTGTCTTTGTACCTAAAGCAATTACATTTCTAGCACTTCCCAATATCCTACACATACCATCTTTGAACTGAAGATTGTATCCCTTGTCTACCATATGTCCAACATTCAATAGGTTATGCTTCAATCCTTTAACATAAAGAATATCATGAGTATTATATTTACCACCAAGGGAAATAGTGCCTCTACCACAAATCACACCAACATTGTTATCTCCAAATATTACAAAACCACCTTTATATTTTTCCAAGCTTATTAAATTTCTTTTGTCACTAGTCATATGATGTGAGCATCCATTGTCAGTCGCCCATTCATCCATTTTTTCAATTTTGGCTTCAAGAGATTTCTCAATATTCTTATCACTAGCAAATTTAGTGGACACCATACCATTTTCCTTAATAGCAATGAATACCCATCCATCTTCATTTCCATTTTCTTTATCATATTCATCATTAGTAACACCTTCTTTAGCATAATAAAATTTCCTTTGAAATCTACGCTTATCAGGTTTGAACCTAGGAACTCTTTCAGGACACCTTGATGCAAAATGACCTATCTTATTGCAAGAGAAACATTCAATAGGAAAATTTATTTATACTTACCTTGACCTCTGGCTTCTCTTTCCACAATCAATGCTTCCAACTCTTCTAACTCTCTTTCTTCATCTTCATACTTGAATGTCTTTCTTGAAATTTCTCTCGGATCATATCTCTGTTGGTTTCTTCCAGATACAATAGCTTTAAATGCATATTCTGTCTTAAGAGTAGATTCACCAAGTTCACTCAATTCAAAGGCAGCAAGCTTACAAATCAACATATCTCTTGTCACATTTGTTACTGTCCTGAGCTCTTCAATAGCATGAGCTTTCATTTTGTAAAAATTAGGCAATGATTTGAGCACTTTAGCCAATATCTCTTCATCCAAGATTCCACCGACACATCTAATACCCATCACTAGTTCATTCACTTTTTGCATGAAAGAAATAATGTTTTCATCTTCACTCATTTTCAAGTTTTCCCACATGCCTTTCAGAGTTTGTATCTTAGCAATTTCACTTGTGTATCTCCTTCATACAATGTTTCCAGGTTCTTCCAATTCTCATATGTTGTCTTCAGACCTATCACATTTGTCATTTCTCAATCAATCAAAGCACTCAATAATGCTTCTATAGCCCTGGTATTTTTTTCAGCTTCTTTGATCTCATTAGGAGTAGAGGAACCATTCTTTGTAATCTTCAAGAAGGGATCACCAATACACTTCAAATGACACTCCATTCTAAACTTCCAAAAAGAGTAGTTTGTTCCATCGAATTTCAGACTATCCTTCTTGTATGATGCCATTTCGGATCACCTAAAGCTATTAAGCTTCTTCAGAGGAACCTGCTCTGATACCAATTGTTGGAAAAACAAGAATAGACGACTAAGAGGGGGGGTGAATCAATTGTCACAAAATTTAAAACGTATTCAAACTTATTAACCTTTAATCTCAGATCTGATAATTAACAGTGAAAGCATGAATCGACAACACATTAGAAGCACAAGAACACCAATATTTTATACGTGGAAACCCTATTAGGGGAAAAACCATGGTGGATGTTAGTCCACAAGATTATACCCTATTAGAAGTATAATGAAAATGAATAAGGAATGCACATGCATTCAGGCACACTGCCTAGAGCTCACTGCTCAAATGGGAAGGCTCACTGCCTTACAAAAACATTTAGATTAAAACTATCTGAAGAATATGAACTGATAAATTAGCTTCTGCAAAACCCTGATGACAGTTCTGGTTAGGCATATAAATACTACTTCACACTTCACTCAATCCTCTTCACACTCTACTCTACAACCGAATGATATGATCTTTATTTGCATATTTTGCATACACACTTCTCATACATACATTGAGCACCACTCGCACCCTTCAAAATGAAGAAACAATCACTCTTATATATCTGCTACATGGAATTATATTAACAACTCTGTTAGCCAAAAGTAAAAGAATAAATTACAAACTGTCAGCCCAATTCATGAACAAATCTCAATACACACCAATTGAAGTCAATCACAACATAATGAGGTCCTAAATCAACTTCATCGAACATGCCAAACATTGAAAGATTAATCCACAAGGATCCACAACATGCTCCAACTACCATGTTGGCCAAGAACATGAAAACCTGAACACACAATGGAAAAATATCCGATCATGATCACACCAACCAACATGGATGTGCAACAAGGATAAAGCACGATCTAGAATCATCAATGAACATTGTACAAGAATACACAACAACTCAAATTACCAGAATCACATTCTCTTCTTCTAGAAACATCAGCTATAGTAGCAAAATAACTATAGGAACACCTCTAAAAATTCTGGAGTATACACTAGATAGGCTCAACAACAAACCCTTTAAAGCACAACTTTTGAATATAGACATACTGAATTTTCCACCACACTGAACTTCACAGCTTCACAGACAACCTGCAACATATTTATTATAATTTTCTCAATATCCTCAACATATACAGCCTTCAAATCATCAAATGCTAATAGTGTTGACATCAATGACAACCGCATATTAGCAACACAGCCACAACATCCAACAAGTGTATGGGTGCGAAGTTTCAAAATAATTAGACCAGTTACACAAAGAAGTATGGAGTGCCTAACATGCAACTGCTACACGAATTGCCCCAAAATGATCTCGACATAGACAAAGGAAGTATTCACCATGGTAGTATTGCAAAAACATCCAAAAAATAGAGAAAATAGAAAATCAATGATCAATGCCCCATTCCTTCTACTCTAAATCCCTATGCACATCCTCGAGATATCTTAGGAATGTGACAATAAGATAAATAAAAAATATTAGATCATAAAAGATAAACAATGTTGTATCACTTGCCATAGATGTTTTGATGTTTCATTATGTTACCCATTGATGATACCTATTGTAGGAAAAATTTATCTATTAACACACACATTAGGATGTTGATGATGATTTTCAAAAGGAAGGGTAGTTAACACTTAGGCATTATTTTAGGCTGATGATGATCTAGTCATTTCATTTCTCTCCTTGGAAGTTATGGATTTTGATGTTTGCTTTGCTTGTTGATTACATTGTCAAAGTTGAAGGAAATGATTGTTTATTATTATGGAGAGTTTATTATGGATAGGTGATAATAGAAATACAAGTTTTGAGGATTTTTTTATTTTTTTTATGTTTTTGAGGTTATTTGATGTTTTTTGAAGACATTTAGATTTTTTTTGGTATTTTTGAGATATTTAGAGACCAAGACATACACCTAAAGGGACTAACCCAATGCCTTGTGGGCTCATCGATGATGGACTTGCCTACATATGCATAGAGATGACATAGTTTAATTGACTATGATTGACACTATTTTTGGAGTATATCTAGATGTTTTATGAATCCTTTTGAATTTTGATAATATATTTGAATGTTTTTGGATTTTTTACCAAGTTTAAAGATCAAGAGGGACACCTAAAGGGACTGACCTAGTGCCTCAAGGGTTCATTTATGATGGACTTTCCAATTTTATACTTATAGAGACAATGTAATTCTATTATTTTAATTCAATGCGGCTCATCTAGAGCCAACCTACAATATTTTTTGGATTTTGATGTTTTATGATTTTATTTTAGATTTTGATGATTTTTTGGATTTTTTTAATTATTTTGATAGTTATCTACATTATTTTGATTATTTTGATAGTTATCTAGATATTTTTTATTATTTTTATAGCTATCTATGAGTGATGGGATGAACAAAGATCAAATTTGATACCAAGTTTAGGAGGTTGCCTCCAGTTCAAAATAGGGTTATGTTTATTAGGGATAGGTGGGTAAAATAGATGGTGGATAGAGATGGTGCAGAAAGGATCAACACTTAATTAGTTATTGTGTTGTAAGTGTGAAGGTGTTGTCATTGATTTCAACAAGCTAGTGTTTTCATTGATGACAACTATGTGTTGAGGAAGTTTTTTGAATGATGAAGATGCTGTGGATATTGGGAAAATTATGTTGCAGTTGGTGCATGTATGGAATAACTTTGTTTGTGCATGTATAGTTGAGATATTGAGGAAGTGTTGTGAGTACATGGATCTATCTTTATGTTTCAATGTCTAGAGATGTGTTAGAATGATGTAATGTGCTAAGATAGTGTCTTTGGTACTTGGTTGCCAAGTACTTTTGAGAAAATTTTATAAATAGAGAAAATAGTGTTTTACAAGTGTTTATAATGTGCTCTGAGATGTGCTCCACATTTCTTCTATGTTGATGTTATGCCTATGTGGATTGGATATATTGTTCAAGGTTGTCAGTAGTTAATATATCTAGAGTTTTGGTTTCTAGATTGTTGTGTAGAGTGAGTTGTGCTCACCAGTATGTGAACTAGGTTTTCAATGGTATTTGTTGTGGTCTAGGAGAAATGTATTTGCTCTGCATTTCTCTACAGTATGATTTCAGGTCGTGTGGATTTGGGAACTTTCTTATAATGTTTGTATCTTTCAGAATTTAAGGTTTCACTTGATTTGGTACAGTACACTATGTGTTTTATATGTCAATGTGTGAATAAGGTTAACTAGATGTTCTAGATTGAAGAATTTATATGATGCAAGTTTGGATGAAGTCATTTCTAGATCTTAGATGGTTCATGGATTATTCTAGATCATGTTCAAGTGAATTTTTCTATCGAAAAGTTTTAGATTGATTTAAGGAAGCATGTGCTTAATGTTTTATGGTGTTTAGCATGGGTAATGGTTGAACTGGTATTAAAACTACATGTAAAGCTTATGGAAGTATTTTGAAGTGTGTTGGGAAATATTTGGGTCCTAAATACAGATTTATATGGGTTTCCTTCATTCCTATCAACTACAAGAATATTTGGGTGCTAACCTAATTTGAAATTTTAAGTGTAACAGATGGTTGCCAACCTTGGAGAATGTTTTCAAGGTTGAGGATGATATAAATAAGAGTGGTGTTATTGTAAGATGCAAGATAGAGACAAGATAGGTACAAAATATATGCTAGTGATGAATGTGATGTGAATTATAGAAGTATAGATGAAAATTTGAGTAGAGTAGTGTTAACCTCAAAGTATTGGATCCTTGAATATAGTGAGCTGAAGGTGTCCACAATCATTCAAGAAAGGCTGCAAGAGTGTTGGAGCAATTGTGGTGGATTCCTTGTTGCATTGATAAGTTGTTATTTAAGTAACATTTCTCTTCTATCTTCGTTTCTTTTTATGGAAGTGAGCCCTGGCTATGATAATTTTTGGACAGTGTGTCATATTTTGGCAGTGAGCCCTTGTACTAATTTTACCATTACTTATATTGTGAGCTAATCCTCATTATGGTTTTCCCTTATTTGATTTTCTATGTAAAATTGGTATTCTCTTGTGTATGGTGTTGCTATTTCAATTTTTGTTATCAATGTTTCATGATTAATCATTTTAATAGAATGAGGGTTTAATGAATACATGTGGATTTAATTATTGTTGAGGATTTTTGATTTTTTAATTAATGCAATGGATTCACCCCCTCTCAGTTGTCTTGTTCATTCAAAATATTGAGCCATGGTTGGGTGCATATTTTATTATGTGATGGAAGGAGTGGATTCGATAGTAGATGGATAGTCCCGATAGATGAAGATGTAGAACTTATTCAAACATAACACTTGTTTACCAGATTTTCACTATGGTACAAGTCTTAGAAGCACCACAAGGTAGTTTTCACTTAAAGGATGATTTATTCCTCTTTACCATTTTCTTGATTTTTGATTTTTTTCCTTTTTAATTTTTTTTTAGGATATTTAGATATGTTAGGTGTATAACTTCTTGAGACGGTTGTTGTCAAGAGGTTTTGATAGAGGTTCTCCTTCCAGAGTAGACAATTGATATGATCTAGAGTCATAGCTTTCTATAATGATAAAGGGACCTAGCCAATTTGGCTCAAACTTATCTTTCCCATCCTAATTGAGTTGGATCTTCTATTTTTATTTTAGGACCAACTCACCGACTCGAAAGCTCCTGTTATTTATTTATATATTATAGATTCATTTGAGGGGATTCTGATAAGCTTGTAGGTGGTTTAAAGTGCTCAAAAATCTTTTTTCAAGTAGTAGAAGTTCATTGAGTTTGCATACTTGATATTCTTTGTTGCTGACCATGTCTTTTAGGGATACTCATAGTGATGGGATATTGACCTTGATAGGTAAGATAGCTTATGATCTGTAGACTAGGTAGAAATGTGTCACACCCATGGGTGTGTGAATGTTAGTTTGATAAGCCCATAAGGCAGGATTTAGCTATAGGTGCCAATCATGATCGACATCATTAACAGTCTTCTTCAAGATTTTTTGGATTATTTTGTTCGATGGTTCTTCCTGACCATTTCCTTGGGGATAGTACATGGTAGATAAGCAATGTTGGATAGAGAGCTTAGAGAAAATTTTGCAGACATCTTGGTTTCTAAATGGAGTTTTATTTTCTATAATGATAGTCTAAGGGATTCCATATTGATAGATGAAATAGTTCAAGATAAACTTTGCTATTTTATTCCCATGATATAGGTGAGAGGTATAACTTCTATCCACTTTGTAAAATAATTTGTGGTGATTGTGATAAATTTGTGTCTGTTGGATGAAGAGGGAGATATCTTTCCTATTAGGTTAAGTCTCCACTGAAAGAAAGGTCATGGTGTAGTGATAGGACGTAGATCTTGTGTAGGTGCATGAACAAGATCACCATGTTATTGACATCAACAACACTTCTTGAAATAGTGTATAGTTTCTTGCTCCATTGAGGGCCAATAATACCCCATTCTTAGCAACTTTTTCACTATATTAGGTCCACTAGGTCACACCCACAAACACCTTCATGCACCTCTTGCAAGGCAGTTTGTGCTTCTTTCACATTGAGAAATTAGAGTAACATACCATCGAGACTTTAGTGGTATAAGGTATCTCCAAGGATAGTAAATTAGGAAGTTTGACAGATAAATATTTTTTTTATTGGTTGTTAGGTGAGGTGGTATGATTTAATGCTAGATATAGGTGAATGTATCTTGATACCAAGGAAATTCAAGACCAACAACATCACACACAAGTTCAATTTCTAGGATATCGAACATTGGTATAAGCAACTATTCCACTAGGAATTAGTATCTAAGAATGTTCTGGGGTATGTCAAGGAGTGAACCAATAGTGGCCATAACATCGGTAGATTTATTGTTAACCCTTGGGATTTGTTCAACAATGATGACCAAAAATTATTTCTTGAAGCTATCCACCATTCTCTTGTATGACATGAGCTTGTCATATTTATTCTAGTATTTGTTAGTGTAGGTTTTTATTTCATAGTGGAATAATATTTAATATTCCTAGTGAGATATTTATTTTCCCTTAGTTATAGGTTTTTCCTAAATTTTTATTAAGCTTGCTTAGGATAATAAAATGGATTAATTATTTAATAACTAGGAGATAAAGTGATGAGTTTTCCTCCACCTTTTAAGGGTGGATTATTTACTTTTACATCACTTTATTTAATATTGGTGGTTTTGGTGGTAAATTCTTATTGGTTGATTTACCACCTCCATCCTCTCTTAAGTTCTATATAAACCCACTACCTACCTTATATTTTGCATCAATCAATCTTGGAAGATCTTAATGCATTTTTTCATATTGACATTGCGTAATCTCTCAAAGTTCTAGTGTGCATTATTTATGCTTTTCTAGTTTTGTAGCTTTGATTTTCTCTTAAAAATTCCTTGGGTTATTTAATCTATTTCAGATTTCTAACATGGTATTGGAGCTTTTATTTAAGAAATCTAAGTTCTTAGATTTTTAATTGAGAGATTGGTTTTCTTGTAAATTATTCTATGCTCTTCTCTTTCATTCTTGAATGATTTGGAGAATCAAAAAGGGTTTGCAAAGATTTAATTACCTCTTTATATTACATATGTGTTTTGTGAGATATAGGTGATTACAACATTCTGGTTATATTGGTAGCTTTTATGACTATTCCAATGTGTCCAGAAGGAACGATAAAATCAGATTTAGCTTTTATATCATCCAAATTGGAGATTATTTGACATGGTTGTAGATGGGGGTTTGAAGAAAACTATTTTTCATTGGAGTCATTTTATTTTTTGATTCAAAATTATTGCTTTCAAAAATTTTTAAGAAAAATTATTTATGTTTTGTAGTCAAGGTCAAAATATCATCTAGGTATCTTTAATATTTTGCATATATTGAGCAAATCTGAAGAAATTTTTTGTCCAAAGAGCGTCGCACGTCATTTTTTCTATAGGCTGAAGGTTAAATAAAATTCATTTTCTCATCTTTTTCTTGTTGGATCAAAAAACCATTTTTTATTTTTGTTCTTTGCATCAAAATATTGCTAGGTTTTTATTATCGTCTACTCATTGTGAATACATTTTCCAAAAATCAAAATCTGAAATAAACCTTTTTTTCTAGAAAACATGTTTCCTATAGGCTAAATTTAGCCAGTTTTTCAAAAATTCATAACTTTTGCTTCAAGCGTTAGATTTCAACAAATAAGATATCATATAAAAACTAGAGATGAGCACTTTCCATCCACAGAGGTATTGAGAAGATTTTTTTCCATTTTTGTACTAGATATTTGAGGTTGAAGTTGTTTGCTACTAATTTCTTCAATAGACCATACCTTTCACCTCGGTGCTCTATTTTTAGAAACAAGTAGGCATTGGAAAGGTATTGAAGAGAAATACACAACCATAAAGCTATTTTTTAAATATTTTGTCTCAGGTTCATTTTGTATCAAAATTTGTAATTTTGACTATTTTGAGCCTATTGAGCATTTTATCTTAGAAAAATATTTGTAAACACACTAAATTATAAAGTGACAACCTTATAATATTTGGATGGGTCATTTTTGATACTAGTGAAAAGGGTGGGAGTGTATTGGTGTTTCTTTATGTTCTTTTATAATCATTTTGGGAGTGTATCATGGGTTTTCTACTCATCCTTCTGTGATAATCCTAAATAAAGCTAATTATGAGTCTTGTAAAAAAGGAATTCTAACCCATCTTAGATGGCTAAAAAAAATTCATTACCTTTATGGACTCATGTTTGTACCAAACACACTTAGAAGGAAATCTGTATGGGGTAATAGAATCAATCATGTAATTGGAATAATTGGTTATCATGTTGATTAGGACACTCTATTGGCTATATTGGGCACTGAATGTCCTTGCATAGTTTGGAACAAGATTTGGGAGATGTTTGGAGACCCTCATGTTTCTTCATTCCTAGATGATCTTGTTACAAATTGCCTCATTCCACTTGATGATGTAGATAATATTGATAATGATACTTTAGAGGAGCTTAAGTATTATGCATGTCTTGAATGTTTAGATGACGTGGATACTTATCTTTCTTCTCATCCTCCTGTTGAGATTACATCAACACTTGTTGTAGTTTAATATTTTAGAGATTCTTCTTCAAGATCCTTCGAGGATACATTGTAGTAGGATCAGTTATGTCTTTTGGATTCAGTTCATTGGGACCAATTTCTACCAGACATATCTTGTTTGTTTGTAGAGTCCCTCATCAGGGATCTAGATGATACTATTGACTAAATGTATGTCTTCTCTTTAAGGAAAAATCTTTGGTCCTTGCATCTACTATTTCTATTTCAGAGTTTAGATTTGCTTCTTTAAAATCCTCCAATAACTTCTTGCAATAGGATATCTATAGTCTTCCTAATTCAGCTTGGGATCTCTTGATAGGTATTTCAAAATTGTTTTTAGAGACACATTATAGATTTGGGAGACACTATTGAGCTTATTCATCTTCTCTTTGATGAAGATGATTCTTCTTTAGTTGTTGTGAGGGAACACTTTGACCCTCTTGATCATTCATCACAGTTTGACATGAGTGTGGATACCTTGAATCATCATTTGGAGAAGACATCTTCAAAGAAGATACTTAAATATTTGTATTATACTCTATATCTATCTCTGGGAGAGTTTGATTTGTCATCTTTAGCAGTATGCCCTAGAACGCTTGATTTGATTGTGGTAACTTTTAGCATCAACATGCCACTTGAGTTGAGTTCAAAGACTTCATACATTTTGCAGTTTCTTTCTACATATTCATTTCAGGACTTGGTCTGAATACACCATTGGTTATGTTTCTTCCTAAGGGGAGGAATATTGTTTGATGATCATGGACTATCTTCTCCATCCAATTTTGAGCATCTACCATTTAATATATTCCAAGGGGCTACTTAGTCCTTCTCTTTTATTCTCTCTTTATTTTGGGGGGTGTTCTCTCTATTTATGGGGGGCTTCTTCTTCCTTTGGGGGGAATTTTATATGTACATGGGTACCTAACATGGCCTCATTTCCTAGGACCAATCATCTTTTACATCCTCCTAAGCTATACTTAAGGGGGGGGGGGGTGTTAGTGTAGGCTTTTATTTCCTAGCGGGATAATATTTAATATTCCTAGTGAGATATTTATTTTCCCTTAGTTATAGGTGTAGACATGTAAAAATGACCTAACACTTGTCTCACATCTTGAATGAAATTTTTTCATCATCAAAATCATTATCATTTAATATTATTTCATTTCACATCACTTACATCAAAAAACCTATTTTTCTCTATTAATTGAATACTATTTCGTCATTTATCTAATATTTATTCCTCTTGATTAATTAAATAATGAAAATTATTTAATTATGTTGCTAATATACCCTATTCTCATAAATTAATTAAATTATATTTTTTTTAAGAAAGAGTGGAAGACCACAATATTATTAATAGTATAATAGATAGGTAATAAAAAATCCTAGCTCTGGGTGGCATAGCGACAGGAAAGAGCCAAGGAGAAAACCTTCAGTTATAGCCCCCAAAAAAGTACAAACAAACCAAAATGTCGATGAGAAATCCGACAAGCCATATTAAAAACCTATATACCCTACCTAATAATCTACCAATTTTCCAACTATATACAATTTGATACTATTCCCCCACCCAAAGTACAAAGATTTATACCCAAAACCCAATTAATACATAAACCTCGCACAAAAAATTTATGCCAGCTCCTACACTCACTCTTCCATCTCATCACCACCCTAAACTGAATTTTCACCTTGCCCTTCAATCAGACCCTACAGACCCAAAACATTGGCAAAAAATCATACCCCACGAATGGTTCATCATCCTCATTTCCCTCCTTTTGAATACGAGCTCTGGTAGGACAACCATGTTGATCCCTAAAAAGTGGACTTTCCTCAAAAACCTTCGTTGCATCCCATTTAGCCTCTGCTATCACCGTCGGTGCTAGTTTGGGAAGAAAATCTAACACATTTTTCCTCAAACCTTGACCAAAATGCCATCATCCTTAACTTGCAGACCTAGCCTTACCGCTTCAAAGATTTTGACAAAGCCCTGGCGGTGTTTTAAGTGTTCTCTCTGAAAAAGCCCCCCAACAAAACCATCCCCGCTCTTTTCCTTCGCGGTGGCTTCACCTTTTGTTTTGTTCGGATGGGCCTACACTACATTTACCTTTGCCAAGAGCCTTCAAGTCATCACCATGTGGCATCCTATCAGAGCTTCCCTTCGAGACACTTCTCTTCCCTTTTGTTGGGCTCTGGTTGCTTGACACGTCACCTTGGCGTGCTTTCTGTTCGGTTGGGGCCCACACCGCATTTACCTTTGCTGAAGGAATTAAATCCTCGGTGCTTGCAAGACTGTACATCATCATCGTGGTAGCTAAATATCCTATCCTTCATCCAAAATAGTATGTATTTTCCCAATGCACGATTAATGAAGACAAAATTTGGCACTTTTAACAATGAATGCAAATCTTCATTAGATCTTGCCAAATTTGGATGAAAGCAACCTTTTATGAAAACCGTTAGCAAAGCTAATAAAATTGGAGGTAGGATTTGAAATGATCACCCAAACCATCACCACGTGGCAACCTACCAGAGCTTCCCTGTGAGACACATCTCTTTCCTTTTGCCAGGCTCCGTGTTGGTACTAAAAAATGTAGGTTTAAACCATAAGAGTTTTCCATGCCCTTATAACATTCTTGGACAACATACAAGGCCAATTATATGATTAAACCTTCTACTCTTTTGGTTCTACCAGACCAAGGCTGGTGTACCTAAATGAATAATGCAGACTTGAATTGAATTTCCTACTAAAATAATCTATCCGCAAGGGCAAGGGGTAGTGGAAACATAAAAATACTACACCTATTCTTACTCTTACTATACAAATGAAAGGTTTTGAATATACTATTCGTCATGAATTCTATACCCTAGGATATGACAAATCAGTGCCTTCTTTCTATTGGGAAATGGAGTCAAAATATTACTAATTACATAAACATATTCTTCCTTGACACAACTTAAGTTGTTTAACACTTTACTAGATGAAGTTTTAATGACTGACATGTAACTTCATCAATTTATGACTAGCATAAATTGTGTTGAAATAGTTTCTTACCTAGCTCTCTTTTATGTATCCAAAAGAAATCTCACAAACATTGTGACTCACTTAAAGGAATTTAACTCTAACTTGCAGACACCAGTAAATGAAATCACATAGAGTGAAGAAATGCACTTTGAAGAATTAAAATATACTTGACATTTAAACTCAAATGATCGAAAGATTCCAAATTGGTGAGAACTAAACAAAATTTGACAATTATAACATGACCACAACAAAATTCAGGATGGAATCTAATTAAAAAATCATCTCCATTGCACTGTTTCCAGAAGGTTTTACATTTTTTTTTTCCAATTTCATTTCTGAGAAAAATTTGCTACCCTCGAATCGAACCCTCTCATTGGTTTTCTGGTCATACTTATACAATAAATTTCAAGAGTCATGACTCTTCAATCGACTGATAAAACCATTTAATATTTCATGACAGAAATCAAAATATTTGATTAAGTTTCCTTTCGACAAACCAAATATTTTTAATTATAGTTTTGCATTTTAATATTTTCCCTTAATACATTATCTAGTCTTCAAATTTCAATTCACATTGCTTTGATTGTGCTTACCACTCTACTATGGTCAACCTATTGACCAAACATGGTATCATGGTAGCCGGCTTCATTTTTTGCTAACAGTTTACCACACTACCACGGTCACTGGCTTAACTACCAGTGGTACTGCGGTAGCTATCATTTGTCACTGCCTCTGTCATTGACCACTAATGGACACCTCTGACGCTTGTTGATTTTCCACCGCATTACTATGGTGACCATACTAACCGTGTGTGGTTGTGCGGTAACTGTTCACCACTTCCTTCTTCACTGCCTTGCCAGTTTCCCATCGTTTACCGCACCGTCGTTGTCGATTGTTCGCTAACCACTACTTGCTCACTAACCGCTACCATGCTACCGCGGTCACTGTTTAGACCCCTGGTGGTAGCGCGGTAGCTGTTTACCAACCGTCGACTATCACCTTGCTCATTTTTTAACTACCTGTCTCTGTTGACCGCTAGCTGCTTACTCACCGCCCACCCTAATACCACGGTCTATGTTTAGACCACATGCAGTGGTGCGGTAAACACTTAATGCCAGCATGCTAACCACCACTGCCATACCGTGAGCCCATTATGGGAGGCTGCGACAAGGTAGTAAATAACATATGAAATGATTTCCAAGGGAGTGGTAAAGATTTGAAATGCATGATAAAATGGACAAGGAATAAAATGAAGAATTTTATGAAAAGATAAGCAAATATGGGCTTAAATGGATAAGAAGGCTTAGAATTTTAATTGAAAAAATGTTGGTTCTAATAGGGGGATGCGTGATTTAACAAATCACTGCAAGAATCTAGAATGCAATTGGGAGAGTAGACCAAGACATGAATAGTCCAAAATATGAAGGTAATGGAGGATGAAGGGAATGAAAGAGTGAAGGAGATGGAAAATGGAGAATGGAAGGTATACATGACCCTAATCTACTGTACATGGAAAGAAAGAAAAGCTTTCAAAAAGGGAACTCCTGAGATTGTCCATGCACTAGCAAACCCAGAACCTCCAAAATTTCCTAAACTACTATGCATGGAAATAACATTTAAAAAAGGATATTAAGAATTTTCCATGCACTAGCAATCCTTGACCCTCTGTTGATCCTTAAGAGAAGAAATGCTTCAAGAACTGCCCATGTATAGGCAACTCCTGTTCCTCTCCAAACATGTTCTGCAAGAAATATGATTCCTCACCTCCTTTACCAATTATCAAAAAAGGACCCAACCATAATGCTTCAAACTTTTCATGCTTCCCCTTATCCTGACACCGAGCATTCCACATCAACACCAAGTCATATTTTTCAAAATTTCTCTTCTTGGCCTTTTTATCAAAAAGGTACTTCATTTGTGACTGCAATTTCACATTCTGCTTCTGAGCAACTCTTCTCACTTCATCAAGCTCTACAAGTTGTTCCATTCTTTCCTCCATTGGATCAGAAATATCCAAGTCTTCTTGAAAAATAAAGTTATATACTAGCAAAAGAATTTGCAACGGCATCCTAGCCTGTGTCCCATATACCAGCTCAAATGGAGATTTTCCAATTGCCCTTTTTACTATAATTCTATCTGCCCATATAGCCAATCTTAACTTTGAATCCCATGCCTTTTTGTTTGTATCCATCATCCTCCTTACTATCTTCAAAAGATTTTTATTACTTGACTCTGCCTGACCATTGGCTTGTGGATGATATGGGGTAGAATAAGAAATACTAATTCCATATGTTTTGAAAAAATGTTTAAAATCCTATGATCTAAAACACATCCCATTATCTATGATCAATTTTACTGGAGTGCCAAATCTGGTCATAACATTCTCCATCAAAAAATTTACTACCACTTTGCTTGTTGCTTGCCTAGTTGGAATAGCCTCCACCCACTTAGTAAAATAATAAGTGGCCACTAATATCTATCTTTTCCCTCCACTTGACCTATCCTATATTTCTCCAATGAAATCAACTCCCCATTAGTGAAAAGGTGCTTCCACCTGCAAAGTTATAAGTGGAAATGCTCCCTGATACTTCAATTTTCCTAAAAATTTCTGACAAGCCTCACACTTTCTCACATACGAAAAGGAATCATTGAATACCCTAGGCCAATAATAACCAGCCCCGAGAATCTTGTGTGTTGTAGTCTTAGCAGAATAATGGTCTCCACACACCCCTTCATGCATTTATTTCAAAACATATTTTGCCTGGGATTCATCTAAGCATAACAACAATATACCATCCCTATTTTTCCAAAAAAGGTCCCCTTCTATAAAAACATATTTAGAAGCCTGCAACTTTAAAGCTCTCCTTTGATTATCATTCAACCCCTCAAGGCACTTCTTATGTTTCAGATAATGCATTAAATTTGTATACCATGGAGTATGCTCAATACTTGATATGATTTCACCCTTACCTTCCACATTGTAGATCTGGTTTGCTTCAATATTTGTTTCTGCCATTAGCCTGGCTAGACCCTGTCCTCTTACCAACTTGGTAATCTGAATCTCCATGTTAAATTCTTGAATTTTGTTAATCCACCTACATCTCTTCCCTGTCACTTCTATCTGTACTAGGATATCCTTCACAGTTGCATGTGGGACATAAGAAATTACCTTAGCTCCAACAAGGTAAGGTCTAAAAGCCTTTGCTGCTTTGACCAGTGCATAAGCCTATGTTTCCATGATATCATACTTCAATTCTGATACTTGCAAATATTTACTGAAAAAAGAAATAGGTTGCTCATAACCTTCATCATTCTTTTGTAACATGATAGGAGCCATGGTATGGAATGAAGCAAAAGAAAAAATCTGAAATGGCTTAGTAAAATGAGGGGACTTTAGGAAGGCATCCATAGCTTCAATAGTCTAGTCCAATTTTTCTCCTTTTTTCAACATCTTAGATATAGGTTTAACAATCTCAGCAAAATTGGACACAAACCTCCTAACAAAATTTATTTGGCCAAAGAATGATTGGATCTCTTTGATAGTTTTAAGAATGGGAATTTTATCAATGGCCTCTACCCTTTCAGGTTCTATCCTAACCCCATCTTTTGATACAATATGCCCCAAAAGTTTACCCTCTGTAACAACAAAATGAATTTTTTTAGGATTAAGACTTATACCATACTCCAAGGCTTTGATGAAGATCTTCTCCAAATCAGCAACATGATCCTCTGCCCTTTTGGAATAAGCAGTGAGGTCATCTTGATATACCACCATTATAGCATTGATCAGATCTACAAATGCCACATCCATGGCCCTTTGAAAGGTAGCTCCTGCATTTGTGAGACCAAATGGCTTTCTTATATAGACATAAGTTCCCCATGGCATAGTGAATGATGTTTTGTATTGCTCAAATTCCTTGACTTTGACTTGATTATATCCAAATAATCCATCCATCATTGATAATAGCTCACACCATGTTACTTTATGCAATATTGCCTCCATTTTTGGAAGAGGATAATTATCTTTTAGGGAAGCCACATTCAAATTTTTGAAATCTACACATAGTCTTATGTCTCCATTTTTCTTCCTGACTGGAACCAAATTTGAGACCCATGCCGAATGCCTAATGGGTTTAATAATACCTCCATCTCTAAGCTTTGCTAACTCCTCTTGCATCTTAGGTTCAAGAGTGGGGTTAATAGGCCTCTGCTTCTGTCTGAATGGCTTCATGTCTGGCTTAAGTGGAATCTCATGCTGAAAAAGATCTTCTCTATATGCCTTCAAATCCTCATAAGACCAAGCAAACACATGCTTGTATTTTCTCAGCAATGTAATCAACATTCTTCTGATGGTTGGGCTTATTTTCTTTCCAATATAAACCCTCTTTGGTGCTAATTCAGTTCCCAAATTTATTTCTTCAATATCTTCTTTTTTAACTGGTGTCTACTTTATGAAGTGATGATCACTCCCATCATACACCCTCTCCAATGCCACAAGCCCTTTGGGAAGCTTGTTAGTTTTAAGCTGCAAAACTTCCTTCCCAAATATAGTTTGTTTCCCATCCACTTCTTCCACAAAAGCATTGAAATCAATCTCATGTGCTTCATACTAATCTATACAATGAAGAAAATTCAAATGGTCAGTATCATCATCCAAAACTTGCCAACTATATATATTGTTAGGAACTGTTGGTCTTGTTTTAAACTCAACCTAAGACACTCTTGCCAAAGTCATATCATCTTTCTTCAAGGCTACATTAGCCAAAAAATCAGCCATCAAATTTTTAGATCTATCTATCCAATCAATTGAAAATGCATCAAATAATTCAACTGTATCCCACACAACATTTCTATATTGTTTCAGCCTCTTGTTCTTTGTAGCATACTTTGATCTGACTTGTGACACAACTAATTCAGAATCTCCCAAGATAGACAACAATTTAATCTTATGTTTGACAACCATGTTCAAACCAATCAACAAAGCTTCATACTCAGCCACATTATTTGTACGTTCAAAAGCCAACAAAAATGAATATTTAAATGTTGTACCTTCAAGTGATATGAAAATTACCCCAGCTCCATTACCTTCTTGACTGCACACCCCATCAAAATACATTTTCCACACACCTTTCTGATTTCTAGAAACAAGTCTATCAATTGGGTCAGTATTCACTAGTTCTGGCTAAGATAATTCAACTCTGAAACTCCCCAAATCTACATCACATAAGAAATTAAGTTGTTCTTGAGGAAAACACTCAACAATATGATTCACCCTTGGTTCCCTAGATAATATCACCTCTTCACCATTAACTGGTATTGTGGCATATGATAAGTCAAATTGCACATTACCTCCAACTGCTACAGTCCACTATCTTGACAGAAGCATTCCAAACTGAGGAGGTTTATCAATCATAGTTATATCAATGTTATAAGTAGCTTGTGGGTAGGCTGCTAATTTTACTTCTACATCTTTCATAATCCCCACTACTAGGATAGGCCTACTATCCATAGCATAACATTTACCACCCTCAATATCTATCCACATGCCAAGTTGTTTCATTACCCCCATTAGCATAATATTCATAGAAGCACCTGAATCTATCATGTAATTTCTTACCAAATTACCATTTATGAGTAGGGTAGTGAAAAATGGATCAATTTGTGGTGTGTTCATCAATGCATCATTTAAGCCAATTTCTAAAAAACTTATCTTTCCTTTCTTATCAGCAATTGCAAGATTCTCATTTTTTTCAAAGTTCACAACTTGATTCCTCCCACCAGACATCAATTGAATAGAACTCTCCCTTTACTCTTTAATTTTCATCATTTCAAGTAATGGGACAGATATTTTCACTTGGGATAAACCTTGCAAAAAATCAAAAGATGCACCTTCAGCTTTTATCACCTTCCTTTTTTCTACCGATTCACCTTTGTTTTCCTCTTTCTCCCTCTTTGATGACTGATCCATTTTTTGTTTGTCTTTGGAGAATTCTATATTCTCTTCTTTGGGGATATACTTCTGTTCTTTTTTATAAGGGTTCTCATCAATTATCTTTTTTGATATTTCATGGGACATCTTTTTATCTTTCAAGAGTATTCCTCTTGGAACATATTCATCTTCATTCACTATTCTATTCCTCAACCGATACTTGCTTTTAGCCAGCTCAACTGCTGCAATAGTCAATCTTTTAATTTCTTCATCAGTTGGTCTCCTCATATTTACCCTATTAGGCTGATATGATGTGGTAGGAGGATCTTGTTCATCATCATTTTCTTCATAATTAGAAAAAAATTGTTGCTCTTCCATATGAACATTATATTTCTAATGATCAACATCATATTCATATCCTCCCTCTTCTGAAGATGAATATACCTACTTTGCTGAGTGAAGAATATGAGAAGTCAAATAAATGTTATTTTCTTCTTCATTATTGTTTTATACCATGTCTTTTCCTGGCACTGATTGAGCTACAACACAATGTTCTGAAGAATGTGGCAAGTCACAAACTGAACACCAAGGATTATTATCAACCATGTATATCCCTCTTTTCTTCAGAGGGTCAGGTGTCTCTTTATTTCTTAGCCCATCTATTACTAGCTTTCCATTTCTCCAATTTGTATTATAGGGAATATCATGTAATCTTGGCCTCTCATTCCTATATGTGTTTGCTTGTTTATTTAGAGGAGCATATTGGGGAACCCTTGGGTTATCCCTCTTTGAAATCATCCCTGCAGACTTCCTGTTATTTTCAATTGTGAGTGCTATCCTTTGAGCTTCAGCCAAATTCCTAGGACCCCTGTTCTTGAGCTCATAACCTATCTTAGGATCAAAATCTTTTAGATAAATACTCAATGCAATAGGATCAACCAATTTAGATCCAAGAGGTATCTTATTATGCAGTTTAGAAAATATCTAGTTGAAATCATAAGATGACTCATTTTGATGCTTTTGAATAGTCACCAGTGCATGCAATGCAAATTCAGGTGCATATTGATTTCCATACCGCTCAAGAATTTATTCATAAAACACATGAATAGAATTAGTAGAAGCTGTTGGCAGTAGTTAAACCAATCTTTGGCATCTTTAGTTAGTGACATCATAAACAGTCTCATTTGTATATCTTCATACTACATATCTAAATCTTGCATAAAAGCATTAACACTCCTCAAATGCTCTTCAGCTGCAGTAGCACTGCTCCCTGTGAATTTTGGGACCAAACTTCTCCAACTATTGTCCATAGGGTAAGGGCATATTTGTAGTCCAGCCAAGTCAAATTGCCTAATCATGGTTGCATATTGTGGAGGAGGATTTTGGTAATACTGATGCTGGTACAATGGATTATTGTTTGCTACATATTGTTCACCTTGTGAGGGTACATGCTGCTGATAAGGAGGTGGCTAAACACCTTGATTTTGTGGTGAAACATTTTGATATCTACCTTGATTCCTTGGCTGATTCTGGTAGGCCTGTGAGGAATTTGATGGGCCTGCATTATTGTTCCCTTGCCTATGAGGTGGCACATATTTTTGTAGATTAGTCATTTGAGTACTGATTTGCACTTTCCTCAATTTCAATTCTTCAAGTTCTCTAATTGCCTGGAGCCTCCGCTCATATTCTATTCTTGCCCTTTCCACTTCTTGTCTCTCATGTTCCAATCTTGCATTTATTTCATCCTTGGCCATAAGTTCATAATTCTCCTCAAAGGCTGCTTCAGAGCCAAGTCCATCTTGATTTTCTTTAAGAAATGCCATTTTTTTATCATATTCATGTTGTCTTCTTTCTCTTTCAGCTTCACATTCAGCCATGAATTCCTC